>JAOXYD010102212.1:0-11700 GCA_028565735.1 Pinacopodium congolense | reverse complement strand
TTTTAGCTTCACTCTCCAACTTACAGAACTCAAAAATACACTCAGAAACTCAAGATCAAAGCGTTTGAAGCCTAAGGTGAAAAATATCTATCAATTGACCAAACAATGAGATCAGTTGACCGAATATACAGAAGTTTCTAGAATGCACAAAGGATTGTAACGTTATATAATGATCAAAAACAATTATTTGCCCTACCCGTTGGACAAACGGTAACATTACTGTTGTCCAACAAATTTATCACAAAATTGATAGTATAAATAGGTTTGAGTGTTATGTTTATGAATATGGTTGAGACATACAGAAAATTTTGAGTGTGATTATACTCTTTTCAGTCTTACAAAGCTCTTATTTTCAAAGGTTGCTTGCTTGGAAGTTTTTTTTAAAACACTCTGTTGTATGTGTGTATATTTGAGTAAGGTGATCAATTATTTTTGTGCATTCATTCATATGCCTCTTGTGTTTAGCAAGTGAAACTAAGTAAAGCACTGTTCAATTGTATCGAGAGATTCTGAGGTTATTCTTGAGCGTAGGAAAAAGAAACGAGTGAATGGTTTTCCTTTAGCCTGTGAAAAAGGATTGTATCTATGACATTGATTATTTCCATGTTGTTATAAGAATAAAAGCTCAATAGTGGTGTTGGGGATAGATTAGGAGCAAGTGGATACCTCCGAATCAATATAAATCAAGGTGTAAACTCTCCTTTCTCTCTACCTTTATTTTGCATTTATATTATTTAATTGCTTGGTTAGATAAATCTGAGCTTCTGTATTCATTTGAAATAATTTTTATACATTAATTCACCCCCTCTGAGTGCCATATCCATCCCAACAAGGGCCAAGATAGAAGTGATTGAAAAGCTTCCACCTCTGACCGACATCAAAGGCTTATAGGCTTTCCTTGGTCTTACATGGTTCTATAGACGGTTCATCAAGTATTTTTCTCTTATAGCTAGACCCTTGACTAATCTATTAGTTGAAGATGCGCCCTTTGTGTTTGATGATGATTGTTTGAAATCTTTTAAAAGATTGAAGAAGGCACCTACAACAACTCCCATTTTGATGTCGCTGGAATGGTCACTTCCTTTTGAGATTATGTATGATGCGAATGACCATGCCATCGATTGTATGCTTGGATAATAGAAGGATAAGAGACTACAAACAATCTACTATGCAAATAAGACCTTACCAGGAGCATAACTGAATTACACTACAATGGAAAAGGAGTTCTTTGCTGTGGTATTTGTATGTGAGAAATTATGTTTTTATCTTTTGGGCTCAAATGTTATTATTTTTATAGATCATGGAGTGTTACAATATCTCTTTGTGAGGAAAAATGCCCAGGCTAGGTTCATCTAGTGGATACTTTTAATCCAAGAGTTGAAGGAGGGTGCCAAGAAGAAGAAAAGGAAATCGAGGAGCCTTTTCTTGATGAGGCATTAGTGATGGTAGAAAATCCTTTTCGTCCTTAGTTTCCAGATATTGCTAATTACCTCTCAAGTGGTATCCTACCCCCGACCTCTCTTATCAACAAAAGAGGCATTTTATGTTTCAATGTTCTCACTATATTTGGGATTAACCTGTAATTTATGAGATATGTGCTAAAAATGTGATTCGCAGGTGTGTCTCTGAAGATGAAATGACGAAAATTCTAATGCAATGTCATAGCTCACTTTGTTCATGGCAGTATGGAGCTCATAAGATTACTGCTTTGACCTTATAGGGTGGATTCTACTGGCTTGACTTATTTAATAATGCTCGAGACTTTGTGATGAAGTGTGATAGAAGCTAGTAAGTGGGCAACATCTCGAAGAGGGATGAAATGCCCCTCTCCAACATAATGGAAGTGGAGATATTTGATGTGTAAGGCTAAGATTTCATGGGACCCTTCCCATCCTCTCTAGGTAATACTTATATCTTAGTTGGAGTTGATTATGTTTCCAAGTGGGTAGAGGCTGTAGCCACTCCAATCAATGATGATAAGGTAGTATAACATTTCATCAAAAAGAACTTCACCAAATTGGAGTGCTTAAAGTGATCATTAGTGATGAAGGGAGTCACTTTTGCAACAAGCCTTTGAAGCTCTATTAAAAAGGTACATTGTAAATCATTGAGTAGCGACTCCTTACTAGCCCCAAACTAGTGGCCAAGTAGAGGTGGTGAATAGAGAGTTGAAGAAGATTTTGGAGAAGGTAGTGAGAACTTTAAGAAAGGATTGGGCTTTGAAGCTAAATGACACCTTATGGGCTTACTAAACAACTTTCAAAACACCCACTATATCGATTTGTGTATGGCAAGGCTTGCCATTTACCATTAGAGTTGGAGCATTGGGCCTATTGGGCAATTAGGAAGTTGATCATAGATTGGAAGCTAGCAAGTGAGAAGAGATTGTTACATCTTAATTAATTAGAAGAGATGAGGTTTGATGCTTATGAAAATGCCAAGTCGTACAAGAAAAGGGCAAAGAAGTGGCATGATTCTCACATAAAAAAGAAGGAGTTTAAGGGTAGGGACTTGGTTCTTTTATTTAATTCACGACTTCGACTATTTCTCAAAAAGCTTAAGTCAAGATGGAGTGGACCCTTCAAAGTTATTCAAGTGTTTCCCCATGGAGCTTTAGATTTGGAAAATGATAAGGGTGAAGCATTCAAGGTTAATGGGCATAGGTGCAAGCTATACTTAGGGTCATTTTAGGAAGAAAGGGAAGTCATCTCTTTCCTTTTCATCCACTCTTTCATGATTGAGTGAAAATGGTTAAGCTAATGACCTTAACTTAACATGTTTGCCTTTCATTTTGGTTGTCTTTATGTTTAGTTTAGTTTTGCTTTGATCTATTTTGTGTGTTTGCTTTGAGTTTGATTTTGTTTGATATTAGATTGTTCCCCCTTTTGATCTCTTAATGTTTAGGTGACTTGATGATTACTTGAAGGCCACCACTATAAGCCTTTCTTACCCTTAATCTCTTGTGTTGTTTTTATGTTTTGTATTTCATTGTGCTATTTGTTGGTTTTGAGTATTTTCCTTTCCACATTAAGGACAATGTGTTGTTTAACTATGGGGAGGTAATCTTTGCATTTGTTGTATTTGTGTTTTCATTGGTTGCATTTTGTTACATAGGATGCATGTTGTAGGCATATTAGGATATTATTTTGTGTAAGTAATGGATCCCCACATGAATCATTTTGAATATGTTGCTATGAGATTCTATCAAGATAGTTGAAATGAGATTGAATGCATGTTTGAACTCAGATTAGGGTACTTAAGTAGATAGCGAACCATGATAAGTGATGAAAGTAGTTGGTTGCATAAGCTTACTCAGAACTTGTCACTTGAGCAATGAGGTAATGTAGAGATGCATAATGGATTTTCATTTGAGCCTATGTGAGGAATTGAGCCTTTATGACTCCATTCTATAGTCATTTAATTTCTTTCTATGTGTGATGCTTCCCTAGGTGATTTCCTTCAGAACTTTCTTTGAATCAATTTAAATCTACTGGATGCATGCTAGATAGAAATGATTAAGGCCCTTTTTTTTGTTAACCCTTGGCTTAAATGACCTACCCTTTTGTTACCCCTTACTACCCCCATTAAGCCTTATCCCTTTTTTTTTCTTGAAAACACCCCATTTTAAAACCCAAAACCCCATTAGCCTAACCATTCACAAGCTTAGTAGAGTATTAAATGATATATTAGTTGAGATTTTTGGCTACATTTTTTTTCTAAGATAAGTTTAGCAATACTTCTACTTTTTGAGAACATTTCATTTAGATACTATTTTGTTTATTTTTTTGTTATTATTGTTAAAAAAGAAAGAAAACAAAAATAAAAGAATAAGAAAAGAAGAAAAAAAGAAAATATGGAAAAAGAAAAGAAAAGAAAAAGGAAAAACATTTTAGTGGCATCAATAAGTACGGAGAAGCAGTATATATTTGTGTATCTCAGAAATTTATTTTGTTATGCCTTTTGTGCATTTAGTACTCTATGAATGCTTGTGATGAATCTTTAAAACCTATTTGACCCACCTTAACTTTAGCTTCATTACACCCGAAGCAAAGTCTTTTTGATCTATTTTAGAATGAAATAATTGTGGAAGAGAATTGGTGTATTAGCAAGCCTATAGTAGTGTGGTTTCCTAAAGAAAGTTTGATCGAAACACTAACTATTAAACACTTAAGAGAAATGAGTGAAAAGTGAGGAAGATTCATTTTACGTTTATACTTATCTTTGAGCAATGGTTTCATAAGTTGAGTTTACTTATGCACACAAATGAAAAGTAGTCATAATATATGTATTAACTTGATACTTGAGTTAGCCAAAATTTATGAGATTGCATGCTTTGATCTTTGTGAAAATGAAGCGATGGAATTGTTTGGTTGTGTTTGATTTTGCTTGAGGAGAAGCAAAGATTTAAGTATATGGAAGTTGATAGTTGTGCATTAGTATGTGTTTTTCTAAGTATTTTTCATGTATTCCTTTGAATTTTAGGTTAAACTTGTTGTGTTTTAGGACTTATGATGTGCGTTTTAGTTTAGCAAGATAGTCTTTATGTTTCTTTCATATTTGTTGTTGATTTAGGGTAAGTCATGATCATTTTGATGTAGGTTTGGAGCATGACTATCTTTGGAATTGAGTTAGAAAAAATTTGGAAGAAGTTTGGGTTAATTTGGAGCAAGATGGGAGAAGAGATTTGCTGCCTAGAAGCTAACATGACGAACTGTTAGCCTGCCGTATTCCTCTCCATACTACCGTATAGGAGGAGCACTATTCATGGCCACATATACGGTCTAGAAACTGCCTTATGATACTTTTAGACCCTCGTACGACCATATATGACGGTCTGGAGACTGTAGTATGGTTTCTAAACCCCCTATATTAGCCCGTCGTATAGAGTCCAGAACGCAACATTTCATTTAAAATCAACATAAAATGTAAAGGAAACGACGTGGCTTCAGTATAAAACGTAAAAGAAACGACGCTGTTTCATTATCTTGAACCTTAAGCAGCTCCAAACATCAAATAAAAGGCCATAAGTCGCAAAGAGAGGATGAGCACAGCCAAAATCGAAAAACCTTGATCCAGAGTCGCAAACCTTCTTTCAGAATTGTCTTGCACACAAAGCTTCAAGCTCCAAGGGTGACAACCATGGATTCAAGCATCAAGAGCTCCTTTAAGGCTTCATTTTCTAGATTTTTACATACAAAAGGAAGACAACCACTCTTGTATTTATTTTATTTGTGTTTTTCTCAATATGTTATGTATTTTTAAGCACATAGATATTGTTGAATTTTTGTCTATTATGAGTGGCTAAAGTATTTTTAGGATTTGTTGTTGGACTATTTGTGAACCTTTGGTTGTTAATTTAATGTATTAAATGTTTGTGATGTCTATTGAACTTAAACCCTACAACAAATCAAGATAGTGAGTTGGGTAATCCGTGTTAGATGTACAAAGAGAGTTGGCAATTAGTAGACCTATAAATAACAAGGTATTGATTTATTAGAAAGAAATTTCAATAGATTGATATACTGCCTATAGGATAGCTTCATATCTAGTTGAATGTTTAAGAAAGACTTTGCATGTCAAGAGATCCTAAAGTTAATCCTAGATTATTTAACTGGTGACATTTAATTGTTCCTTAAGAGAGCGTAGCTAAAATATTCTGAAATCTTGGGCCAAACATAAATTGAATCAACAATCCAGAGGGGAACAAATAGGGATAACGACAAGTCCTAGTTTTAATCTTAATTTCTCCGAGTTTTAGTTGTGGTTTTGACTTTGGTTGTATTGTTTGTTTAATCGTTAGTTGTTTCCGTTTAACTTATCTTTTTAAATTTGTTTAAATCGGTTTCTTGAACAAAGTGTAAGCTAAATTGATAGGGTGTCTAGATACAATCTCTGTGGGATCAATATATTCTTTTTTGTACAAGTTATGACCCGTATACTTGCGGTTTTAAGTGTAAAACTAAGTTTGGTTTTGTAATTAACACTTATTTGCAGATGATAAGCTATAGCTACTCTAAGATAAACTCCATGCTGCTTAAGTAGAGTGTCAAAGGGCTTGTTGTAGAAATGTGCTCTTTGATTACTTATAATTGCTCATGTGGCTCCAAATTGATTAAAGAGCCTTGGTACTATGAAGCCCAGTCCCCAACATAAAAAATTTCAACTTCTAAGATATTGGAAAGGGGAATCTCATCTCTCTTTGAAATATTCCTATCTCTTTAGCATTTATTACACTGTATCACATAGTCTCGAGCATCCTTAAACAAGTTGGGCTAAAAAATCCACACTTTAATAGTTAAGTTACCGTTATATTTACTCTATAATGACCTTTATAAGAAGAATTATGATAATGAGTTAATATGTCAAACATATCATCCCCTGGAACACAGATCCAAATAAATCCATTAGCATAAATTTTATAGAGCATAGGTTTTTCCTATAAATAATGAATGCACTCATATAAAAATCCCTTCTTTTATTAATAAGACAAATCTAGGGGAAGGATACCTCCTATAATGTAGTTTTCTATATCAGAAAACCATAGTTAAAGATTTATTGGGAAATTACTCATTGATTTCTTCTCCACATGTACCTCCCCTCCTTTAAGATGTGAAAAATGATTAGCTGACAGATTCTCCACTCATTTCTTGTCTCTAATGATAATATCAAACTTTTCAAGGAGTAGCATCTACCTTATAAGTCTCAGCTTTACATCTTTCTTGGTGAAAAGGTATATCAACGACAAATGATCTATATAAAGAATTACCTTTGACCTTAACAGATAAGATCGAAGCTTGTCACATGTAAATACCACTATAAGCAACTCCTTTTTAGTTGTAGTGTAGTTCAATTGAGCTCCTACCAAAGTTTTGCTTGCATAGTAGATGTCATGTAACCTCTTATCCTTTCACAGTAAGAGCACATATCTTATTGCTTGGTTGCTAGCATCACACTTGATCTTGATTGGTAAGGACCAATATGAAGATACCAAAAGAGGTGCTGAAATGAGTGCCTCTTTTAATTTGTCATAAACATTTAAATAATTAACATCAAAATGGAAGGGTACATCCTTAACTAATAAAATTTTCAAAGAAATAGTAATAAGAGAAAAGTATTTTATAAAGTGATGGTAAAATCTTGTATGTTCCAAAAATGCTTAGATGCCTTTGACATTGTTGGGAGGTGGGAGCTCCTTAATGACCTTTGTTTTAGTTCTATCTACTTCTATACCATTGCATGATATCTTATGTCCTAGAACTACACCCTCGTGCACCATGAAATAACATTTCTCAATTGAGAACCAATTATGATTCTTCACATCTTTGAAGAACTCTATCCAGATTTTTCAAGTACTGCTTAAAAGAGTCCCTAAAGATCGAAAAGTCATCTATAAACACTTTCATTATGCCCTTAATCATGTTTGCAATTATGGCCATGATGAATCTTTAAAAAGTCACTGGTGCATTACAAAATCTAAAAGGCATCCATCTATAGGAAAAAGGTTCCATCAGCCCATGAGAAAATCATCTTCTCTTGGTCTTTTAGATAAATAAAAAATGTTGTTGTAGCCTAAACATCTATTAAGGAAGCAATAAAAAGAATGTTTAGCCACTCTCTCGATCATTTGACCCACAAAAGGTAAGGTAAAGTGATCCCTCATAGTCTCCAAGTTAAGCTTATAATCAATGCATATCTTCCACTAGTGTTATTCTAGTATAAATAAACTCCCCCTTTCACTCTCCATCACTATCATTCCCCCTTTGTTGGGTACTCATTTTACTAGACTTACCCATTCATTATCTGAAATAGGGTAAATAATCCTTACATCCAAGAGTTTTACTACCTCCTTCTTGACCACCTCTTTCATTTGAGGATTAAATCTTCTCTATTTCTCCTTCATTATTTTACAACTCTCTTCAAGATTGATCCTTTATCACACCATATTAGGATTTATTTCTCTTATATCTGAAATTTGCCATCCTATGGCTCTTATCCCCCTCCTAATTATTTCAATCACCTTCTTTTCTTTCTCCAAATTCAGCTAGTTTGAGATGATAATAGGTAGTGATTGTCCCTCAACTAGAAAGATGGATCTAAGATGTGTGGAGAAAGATTTAAGCTTTAAGGTGGATGGTTTCTCAATGGAGAGTGGAATGGGTGCTTCTATTCTCACTAAGGACTCTTGTTTTGTCTTTTTACCTAACTCCTCCTCTTTCCTAACTTCTTCATCATCTTTCAATTCTACTTTTTCACCACACTCTTCCACTAGCTCCTCTGCACATTCATTAATTACATCAATCTTCATACAAGTACTACCCTCTGTTGGACTCTTGAGGAACTCATGCTAAATTCAACTTGTTCATCACCAATTTGAAGCATTAGTTTCCCTTCATAAACATTTACTAATGCTCTCCTCATATTTATGAATGGTCTTATAAGGATTAATGTGTAGTTCTTATCTTCTTCAAAATCTAGCACAACAAAGCATACTAGAATGATGAACTTATCCATCTGAACTAGCACGTCCTTCACTACTCCAAATGGCTTCTTAATTAATTAATTTGTTAACTGAATAAGCATGGCTATTGGCTTCATATCTCTAAGCCCTAATTACTTAAGAATGGAAAAGGCATAAGATTAATGCTTACACCTAAGTCATATAAATATTTAGAAAATTCAAGATTACTAACTATATAAGGGATAGTAAAACTCTCTCGATCTTGTAATTTTGATGGCAAGTGTTTAGTAATAATAGAGATGCAACTCTCTATAAATGAGATTGTTTGGTGATCCTCTTAAGTTCACTTGTTGGTTAGAATATCTTTGAGGAATTTCATGTAATTAGGCATATTTTCCAAGGCTTCCAAAAAAGATAGGTTGATCTGTAACATTTTTAGCTTCTCTAAAAATGTTGCAAATTGATTGTTTGACTGATTTTTCTTCAAATTTTGTGAGAATGGAATTTTTGATACATATGGTGGTGTAACACATAAGATTTTTCTTCGGTCTTCTCCTCCTTTTCTTGGTTTTTCTTTCCTAATCTAGCTTCATTGGCCAACCTCTCTACTTTGATGCCTACACAGTAGGTTTGCAAGAACTAGCTTTACATAGCATTTTTATTGACATCAATTAAGCCCTCTTGGAGACCATTCCCATCTATAGTTTGGATGCTCATGATGAAATCTTTGAGGGCTATATAGTTATGTCCTACTTATGGAAACCTCACTCAAGAATGGAATAGAGGCCCACTAGAAGAATTTTACAAATAGGTGCTTATGATGAACTTCTATAACTAGATTAAATCTCATCTTAGACCAATGATTAGCCTCATTTAGTTGAAGTTGAATCCTCTAGAATCCCTCTCATCTTGACTTCATCTAGTCAATCTCTTAGAGTACGCCATCCCCATTAGTAGACACTAATGGTTGATCAACATAAAAGCACTATGATTTTCTTGAGGTTCCATCAATTGTGTTTCTTGGTACCTCAGCACCCTATGCTGACACTGTCTAATTAAATTAGCTCCTAATTCCTGATAAGGAAATCAAGCTTCTTCCAGTGATTGTAAATCTCGAGTAGGCGTAAATCCAAAGGGAAGAAGAAGGCTTCTTCTTTCCTAACCCAATGCTAATGCCTCTAGCTTCTTAAAAGGTATAATGGATCAATGATCCCTCTAAGTAGATTGTAATTCAAGACTTTCTCAACATTAATAAGCCAAGTATGGTTGGCCTTTTAGAGACTAAATTGATGGTAGATAGGTGTAAGCATCTCCCTTTCAGAAAGATTCCATGGTAGCTTATAACCAATCATCAATCTCATCATTATGGGAGGGTGCTTGTAGCTTTTGACACAACCTTTTTTTTTTTTTATATTACTCCTTTGGAAATCACTAATCAACTCATTCATCTAGATGTGTGCCTTAAAGTAGGGGGATAAGTTCTATTTTTATCACTTTTGTTTATGCTCATAATCATGCTTTTAAAAAAGACCACTTATAGAATTCATTAAAGTAGCAGTTGTTGTCCGTTGGTTGAATGATTAAAAATGGAAGTTCTTTAAGCCGAGTTTACTTTAAAAACGAAAATGAATTTAAGCAAAAACCAATGTGATGAAAGGCAAGTGCACCTATCGAACAAGTAATAAAGTGGAGTAATTTTAAGACTCCAATTGTCGAACCCATAGGGAAAAATGATATTCTTAGTTAAACACCAGATTAATCAGATTAAAATTATCTAGGAAATTCCAAATAAGTTGATTGAAAATATGGAAATACTAAACTATCCTAATTTTACTTCAAACCTTGCAATTTTGAATTATAAAATGATTTATAAATTACTGAAAATTATTGACTTATGGAATTTAGCTAAGGATTAGATGATTAATGAATTAATTGAGCTTAAAAAAATTTAAAAGGCTGGATTTGGGTTCCTTCATGAATTCAAGACAAAGCTATTGTTAAGACTTATGCCTTTTTTTTTTCCATTAAACTTAGTTTAAAGTTTAGTTATGCTTTAAAACTAGCCAATAAGCTTTAGTTTCAAGAAGTTGATTTTTAGATTTGCGGTCTAAGATATTTAAATCTAAAAATAATCAAAGTTTGGTTATTGATTGATTGATTTATGCAGTCTATTGATTTTTCTAACAACCTAGGTAGATTTCTCGAATCCTAGATTATATTTCACTCCAATCTTAGGTGATCAGGCCAAAATCAGAACTTTAAGACATTTAATAAGAAAAATTAGACCTTATTACATGTATTCAAACTCTCGTAAAACAATAAAACACCAATCTGAAGCTAGAAAATTGATTTAAGCACACATAATCATTAAAGCATAGAAAACATGCATCTTAAGCCTCATACTTTGATAGATCTATAAATATATGCTGAAATAAGTAGTTTAGAAGTTACAAAACATGTTTGGAAAGCTTCTGGAAAAGTCTTGAACTTCTTAACTTGATCTGGACATTAACACAGTTTATATTCCATAAGATCTTGCAAGAAAATAAAAGAACATTCAAGAATCTGCAAATAAAAACTTCAACTTTGATTAATCCAAAAAAAAAGAGAGGAAATAAATTAAGAATCTAAGTTAAGAAACCTTTATGATGGTTTAGAAACTCAGATATACGTCTTAGCTTCATTCTCCAACAAGTAGCAACTTAAAAATCAATGTAAAACTCAAATTACAAGTGTTTGAAACCTAAAACATTTGAGAAAATATAAGAGAGAAGCAAGAGCTTCTTTAACTACTATTAGATCTGAATTCTACTAACTTGTTATGTGTTAATGTTGTTTTCCTTGTGTAATGCAAACGTTCTGGACTCTTACATATGCTATCTAACAAAGGGGATAAGGTAGGCACATATTACAATCGCAATTATAGAGAGTTTGAGTTGGAATTGTTGACAGTTCCTATAACGGCGGGCTGACTCCCTTCAACGGCACCTTGCTAAACCATTGTTAAAGGTCGAATTCTGATTCTATAATGGCCCCCTATTAATCCATTGATGGACTGAATTAAGGTGAATTCTTCTAGTTTTTGCTCTAATCTCCATCTTCAAGCTCCATCCTACAAATTAAACATTGTAACACATAAATTTAACAATTAAGCACTGAATTAGGGGTCATAATTCAATAAATTAACCATTAAAACTCTATGAATTTGACCCCTAACAATTCCCCCACACTTAAGCATTTGC
>JAOXYD010102201.1:0-11700 GCA_028565735.1 Pinacopodium congolense | reverse complement strand
AGTACCTTACTAGAATCAAATCCGGTATTAAACCCGATACGGTATTTAAAAATATTTAATAAAATTTTTGATTAACTAATTTAATAAAAACTTTGTTAAAATCAAATTAGAACAATCATATAAATTTTATTATGTGTTCAATACTTAGTTTTATGATCATTTTTATTAAATTATTATGTAAGTATAAAATTTTGTCTATATTATAAATATATTTAATAATTTGAAATATTTTTCAAAATAAGTACAAGAATATGACGAAAATCATCATTATCAACAATACTAAAGATTTCCAAGCTCATCAAGACTTTTTTTTTTCAAAAATTGAAAGTATGAATTAATAAATTAGAGATAATACAGGAAGGCTCGGTCAAATGACACACAATCCCATAAGTACAAAACGGCACACAAGCCTGTGTATGGGCCAACCCTAATTGGCGGACACCCAAACATAACCGACACTCTCAAGAAAACCATAACAAAAATAGGCTAACCCTCTCTTACCCTTGCGTTCCAAATTCATCATCCTTCACACAACATCCACATCGAGCTAAAAAGGGAGAAACTACTGGATACCAATTGTCTGGTAAGATGTGTCAAGAGCTAAGAAAGCCTAAACACAGTAGAGGGCAGGATCGTTAAGGTGAATAATCAACTTGCAACTCCTATTCTCTAATGGTCGCTGATCTGCATGTGTCTACTCTTACAATTGGAGGAGAATGGCTTTGATGATCAAGAGGATAGTAAGATTTGATGATCAAACTAACCTAAGGTTTGGATCAAGAGAAGCCAGCTACCCAAGTAGGTGATTTCCTTAATCCTAACCATAGATACCAAGATTCATTATTGTGTTTCAGATTCTAATCTTTATTTGCTTTTTCAATCACATGCTTAAGGATTTTTCAGTAAGATGTACACTGGTGTCATAAATCACCACTCCTAGCTACCTATTTCAGTCCATAAGGCAAACAGGTACTACTCTTCTATTTAATCTGCACTCAATTTCAACAATCATATTCACTACTTTGAAATAGGACTGAACTCCCTCTCAAAAGGGAGTGTCCTGATTACCATAGATGACCCAGGATATGGAAGATTAGATGTTTAGTTAGCTAGACAAGATGTTTAGACTACTAGAGCCTGCCTAAATTATATGATCTGTAGGCATAACATACAACTTGCTGTCTAGTTCCCCTGCTTCCCTGCATAGATTGGGCTATGTATAAAGAGCATAAAGCACAGAACTTACCAAAGGTTCCATCTCTATTTCATGCTATCAAAAGCTGTAGTCTCCACTATCCTTGACTGCAAGATTTCTCTCATCCAATGAATTGCCCTAGTATAGAAACCATGAGGAGATAGGTTCACCCCCTTGAAGATCCTATCATTCCTTTCTCTCTAAATAGAGTAAATACTATAACAAAAAAACAACTTTGAAGATTTTATAATCACCCTGAGGCATGGTTGGGGTGGTGTTGACTACCCACTCTACTATGATATCCCATTTGTTCATTGGACAGAAATGGTTACACCTCTACTAGATAGAATTCCAAAAAGGAACCACATATCTGCATTTAAAAAAATAAAAGGCAAAAGGATTTTGCTTCATTATTGCATAAATAGCAACTGTAATTCAATATTTCAAATCTGGCAAATTCTGTCCAAGGATTTTAGTCTATTATTTACAGCACTAACATATATTGGTTAAGCTATCCATAAAAATCTCAACACAAGACCTGTTAGTAAAATAACCAAATTTATTCCTCTTCCATGTCGCTCTATTTGCCTCCATAGGGGTAGGGGAATAGTTAAGTGAGTACCCTTCTAGTCAAGTAGCATTTCGAGAGCTTATTAGCCAAGCATTACCTTTAATAAGTTCCTTAAACTCTTTGTAATATAGGGAAAGTTTGCACATGATTGGAAGCTTCAGGTAAGTGAGTTAGAGGACCCATACTTATCCAACTATCATACCAAAGGTGAGTATTCTCTCCATTCCCTATTTTGTGACTAATTTCTGCTTGTATTCTAAACCTTATTTTGATAATTTGAAGTATTTTCCAAGATAAGGTTGATTTTGACTTAAGCTCCAAAAAACTTCTACCCTTTAGAAAATAAGTATGGACCCATTGTACCCAAAGGACTTGTTTATCATAAAAAATTCTCTAAATCCTTTTTCCAATTGCAATTTGGGAAGTAACGTTGCTAGAACATAATCTCAGACCCCTGTCTTCTTAAGTTCACACATTTTGCTCCATTTAATTTTTGCTTGGCTCTTTTGGAGAGTTTGACCAAACCAGAGGAATTTCTTAGTAGCCTATCCACCAATTTTATGACCTTCTTGGGCAAAGCTATAAAACAATCCAATAAGAGGCCATTTGAGAGAGGAATAACTTTACTAATTGCATCCTACCTATATAAGACAACTTTTTGTTACACTAAGATTCAATTATTTTCTGGATTTTCTCTATAAGAGGTGCACAGCATCTCAAAGTAGGCTTACCAACAACAATAAGGTCACCAAGAAGGTAAGAGGTAAATGAGCCATTTTCATATGTAGAATTTGTGAAACATTATCAAGCATCCCCATGGCACTTGGTGAAAGATAGAAGGAACTCTTCTGATAGTTACTAGAAAGGCTAGACATACTACAAAACTCATTTAGGGCTTCTTTCATTAGAGAAATAGATGGAAAATGAGCCCCACACAGGAGCAAAATGTCATTAGCAAAAGAAAGAGAAGTAATGCTAAGTTCTTTACATTTAGCATGATAGCTAAATCTGGAATTTTTAGTAATTTTCTTAATTATGATCCTCTACAACACCTCCACTGTTAGGGTAAATAGATAAGGAGATAAAGGATCTCTTTGTCTTAATCCTTTCTTGTCGTGAAAGAATTTGGTAGGCTCACCATTAACTAGAACACTAAAGGACATTGTTGTAATGCATTACTTTACCCATCTTATGAACATTTTAGGGAAACCAAACAATTCCATCACAAGGATAATAACTCTCTAGTCCACTGAATCATAAGCTTTCATGAGGTCTAAGTTTACTACGTAACATTTTAAACCATTTCTCTTTTGGTAGCTCTTAACGAGCTCTTGAACCAACAGAATATGATCCCCAATATACTTCTTAATAAAAGCTGCCTGAGATGTATGAATGATAGACTTTAGGATATTCTTCAATCTAGAGACCTTGATCTTAAAGATAACATTATATAGCAAATTATGACAAGAAATAGGTTTAAAATCTTGCAATGATAAAGGTTTTTAACCTTAGGGATTAGGCATAAGAAAGTTTTGTTAACTTCCTTCAATAACTTTCTAGTTTGAAAAAGTTCCTGGACAACTTCCACAACCATGTTACTGACTATATGCCAATTATGTTGAAAAAATGGTTTACTCCATCCATCAGGCCTAGGTGCCTTTTGGATGAATATCCTTAACTGCTCCCTCAATTTCACCTTTGCTAACGATAACCTTATATAGAAAATTACAACAAGAAATAAGTTTAAAATCTTGCAATTATAAAGGGTTTTTAACCTTAGGGATTAGGCATAAGAAAGTTTTGTTAACTTCCTTCAACAACTTTCCAGTTTGGAAAAATTCCTGGACAACTTCCACGACCATGTCATTGACTATACGCCAATTATGTTGAAAAAAATAGTCTATTCCATCCATCAGGCTCAGGTGCCTTTTGGATGAATATCCTTAACTACTCTCTCAGTTTCACCTTTGCCCATTGATCTGTGGTAGAACTAAAGGAATAAGGAATATAATTTGGAAATAAATTATACGATTTTTTTAATAAATGCAAATAAATTGATATAAGAAGTACTGGAGAATCTCAAAGACTACCACACAAGTTAGAAATGACAATTTAAGTTGTCTAAACTCATTTAATAAACGAAAAAATAGAAAGATGTACACTTACTAACAATTACTAGAGGCCTATTTATAGACTAACTTTTAGAGACCCAATTAAATTAGTAATAACAAAACCTAATTGTAAATAATAACAAGTAACCCACTACTCCTAAAAATCTAAAACTACCCAACTTCTTCCTATTTTTCCTCCAATAGTCGCCAACTAATTGCCTTATTTGCCTTTGAATTAGTCTTTTTGCAAAGTATGTCTTTAGTGGTCTGTCAATACCCTTCCTTTGGAAAGTCACCTTGTCCTTAAGGTGAAAATAGGGATATCCTTACTGTAATAGATCATATGATTCCCAGTTGGTATCTTCAGAAGGATGGTTTTGCCATTAGATGAGCAATTCCAGGTCGAAGTAATCACCATGCTTGATCCAATGGTGAGCCAATACTTGTTGAGGTTCCACATCAAACTCCCAATTGGAATTGAAAGATAACGGAGCCAGCATGTTGGTGGGGAGTTGTCCTTTAGCTTCTTTACATCAAATCTATAATTTGTCTAATGCTAATTCGAAAAATAATATTTTCTACTAATAAAAAATAAAACAATCAAACCAAATGACACTTCCAAGTCCAAGTAGTTACCTAACGCGATGTCTAGTGTCAATTGAAACATAGAATTTAAGTGAAAAAAGTCATTCGCTTAAGTTTGAACATTCCCTACAACCTAATCATAACGGAGAAGAGGTTAAGAGAAAATCACGTGAACATGGTCTTCAGGATAATTTATGGCAATAAATATTTTAAAAATAATTTATTACTTTTTTTGTTAAATTAACAACTACATAGTCATATTATTCTAATTGTTTTATAATTCAATATGGTTTTAATTCATTTATCATATGTAACTAAAATTTTAAATTTTATTTGTCATATTAACTAAAATACGATCCAATCCAATGTTTTAATTTGTATGTTTAATTAATATTCACATAACGATATGTTATTTACATTTGGTAAACAATTACGAATTTTTCTAGTTAGTTTATTTTATTATTAATTATAATTAAAATCTTAAATATATTATTACTGAAGATTATATTTTATTTGAGAATAATTTTATAAATTTATTTTAGTTAAATTAATAAATAAATAAGTTACTTATGTTTTGTATGATCAATAAAAAATTTAAAAAGAAACGTTTATGAGTTAAGTTTAAAATCTTCATATTAAATCCAATTTAACTTTAAAAATATGATCCATTTGATAATCATATTGATTATGAGCTTAAAATTTTTAGAAGTTCTTTAAAAAAAATTTTGAATTAACTTATGGTTACACTTGACCCAACCTAGGAACATACTTAAATGAGATACATGGATGAGAATTTTTAAAAAAATATGCATATATGTAACTACAAATTTTTAATCATGCTATTGGGAATTATAGCGTCGATCTCAACATTGAACGCATTCAGATCTTACTCTACCTTAACTATGAACAACAAAATTTAAACAGAAGCAGAGGACGTACCCGACATCAATAAAAAATGCTACCATGGAAATTGAAACGTAAAAGTAAGGGCTAAGAAATCTAGGTAATATGGTCATAGTTTATGCATTTCAATTAAGACTAAGAGAAACAAAAAAAATGGGCACTTTAAAGGTCTCTCATACTCCCATTATAAAAAAAGGCTAGAGCACTTTGAATGAAACCATCCAGTAATCTTAACTCGATATCATTAGACGAAAACCAATTTCTAGTAATAAGGCATTTACGACATTGGACTTCTGATCCTTGGAACCTTCCTCTACACACCATGAACCAAAATCTGTCAAAATGGTAACCTTGTTTATTGTACCGCAGGACTGAAAATGTTGTTGTACTTCCACAAGCATGCAAGCATGGTCAACCAGCACAGATGTCTCTGTAATATAGAAAATACAACACAGATATGTGCATCGTAGTGCAATAAGATGTTAGATTATTTAATCTAATGGCCATGTAACTTGATTTTAAATTAAGTGGATCCATTATAAAGTTTAATGGGTTTAAGGATATTAGAATCAAATGGATCCAAAGACCATTTCCCTCTCCCTTTTAAAAACAAATAGAAACGACAGTTTGTTTATAAGGAACATTACAGAAACATTGCTCAACCATCAGGGACAATTGAAAGGAAGCAAAGGCATAGAGGGAATTAAACATATCAAATTCTAGAAAGCAAAAGCATGGATTTCGGTATGGATTACTGTATTTACATGTGATTAAGTGTTATTCAATCATGTATAGTTTACGATTGGTATCAAGGTTATTACACTTGCTCTATGATTGATGCCTGTTGAATCAAAGGAGGGGCAAAGGTTCGGACCTTTTTCTCCCAAAAGGTATTCTTTTTCAATTTTCTCGTATTATAAAGCTCTAATTGCTTAAAATTTGGTACCATTGTGTTAGGAATTTCAATAGCTTTAGATTGGTACCAATTTTATTCAATTCCATTGTCATCGAAAAATCAAGAATATTCTGGTCAAAAAGGGAATATTCCGGCCACTTTGGCCAAAAAATTTTCTTAAGTTTTAATTTGATTTCTGACATATTTGTGCCTATTTTTGTACACTGATTGCATTTAGATGGCACCTAAGAGGAAGAGATTAGCTTTCGATCCAGTTTGCTTTAGAAGTTAGGAGAACTTTGACTAGTTCGAGGCGTATAGGGGCAATGAATTCATTGTGGAGTGGCTGATTCATCCTGAGCTCGAGGCGATTTTGGACATATCTAAAGCCTTTTGAGCATTTGGTTGGGAGGCAGTAATGATGTTGGCTGGTCCATTCTACCCCGATTTGGTTTGGGAGTTCTATGCAAACATCAAGGACAAGGTCGAGACCAAATCTATATAGATACGGTCTTTAGTTAGAGGAATTCCGATACACCTTACTCGTGCCTCAATTTCTACTTTGATAGGAGTGCTAAATGTGGGAGGAGTCTTTGTAAATCAAAAGTCTCATACTTGCTCATTTATTGCTTCATTAGACTTATGATTATATATGGCTTAAAGGTTTTTAGGATTTAACATAAGGTGTTTAATTTAAGAAATGAAAAGGGATAAAGGCTCAAAAGGGGTTACAAGGGGTTATAAATCAGATAGGTCATGAAAGTTAAAGTGTTGAAAATAAAGAAAGCCTTAATCCTTTCCATATGACATGCATTTAGAAGTGTTAAAGAGCAAGTTCTAAGGGTAATCTCCTTAGGAGAGCATCACACACTACAAAGAAACTGAAATGACTTTAGAATGCAGTCATTTAAGTTTAATTCCTCACATAGGCTCATAAGAAAACCAAACATGATTTCACATATTACCTAATCACTTAAGTATTAAAATTTTAACTAAGTTTATGCAACCAATTACTTCAATCCATTAACATGGTTCACCTTATACTCAAGTAGCCTAGTTTAAATTCAAATACATAACTCATTCTCATTCCAAATACAATGATAGAATTTCATGGTTTAATATACATCACAATAACTATAGTGGAAAATTTTTTAACTTACCCCACTCCCAAATTTAAATTGGTCAATGTCCTCAATGTCTTAAAGAATCAAAGCATGTTAGTCCTATATGACACATAAGAGGGTGGTGAATTAGGTGATAAAGGTTCTTTTACAAAACACAAACACTCTATCTAATTTTCTTAAAGACAATCAAAAATTATTATAATACTCAAATGAGATAATGTAAATACATAAAATTAAGAAGAATAAGAAATAAATATACCAACAATTTAGGTTACAACTTACTCAAATACAAGCTTCTTTTGTGGCTTAAGGATAAATTTCTCTCGTTATTTTTTCAAAGCTCAAGAATAACCTCATCAACACACAGACTATTCCACTAGGGTTCACTTTGATATGCTAAAAAGAGCTCTTATCACTCGATGAATACACAATATTCGATGGATACATAAAGACAAGTCTCACTTAATTTCACACACTAAATCAACACAAATAGGTCCTAATAGCCTTCTAAAAAAAGCTCAGATAACTTATGATCCTTCAAGTATTATCCTCCTTCTAATTACTCATATTTATGACCTTAATCCATATCATTTAGTCATGGCACTTTTAATATCAAGACTCCTAGAACTAAGTTCGTTAATCCTAGGGACCCTCACAAAAGACCTTAGGACTTGCTCCACACCTAATTTCAACTATGTTACCTAATTAATATTCCAATAATTAAAAGCCTATGGTCAAGATCCTTTAATCATGTAGTGACCAACTAAGATGGTCACTTAATTAAGATCAGTTTAAGCTTTTTAATTAGGCAAAAATCCTCCAATTACACAAAACTCATTCAATCCTAACTCTAACAAATCAAATTAAGCACACAACATAATCAATAGACTTAAGATTAAAGTAATAAAACACATATTCAGTGATAAAAAATAAGAGTTCATACAAAATAGTGAGAAAGAGAAAGAATTACAACCAAATCTTGGTCCAATCTAGTTGAAATCTCCTCCTTGAAACCTCATGTAGACTCTAGGGGCTCTCTCCAACAGCTCTAAGCCAAGATTAAACAAAAGAAAATGAAAACCTAAGCTAAATTAAATAGAAAAGGGAAAACGCAACATTGGGAACCTAAGAACAATTTTCCTCTTCTCTAAATAATCTCCCCTTTTCTTTGTGTTATAAGGCACTTTTATATGTTGCTGGATGACTCCTAGTGTTTTTACATTGATGCTACATTTTTTGGTAGTGATTTGAAGCTGATTTTAAGTGAAACATTGCATACAGTGCCATCAATGACCCCTTATCTTCTAATAAACGATAAGTTGGAAAGGGTGCCGTTGATGGTCAAGCTTTCAAGCTTCAACGTCAACTTGTTCATCTATCAATGACACCATGGATTCCTTTAACGACATCCTAGTAGGGTGTCATTAATGGCTTATAGAATTCGACCATTTGCCTTTCCTTACTTTAAAATAACTCCAAACTCCTCCAATTTTCTCCAGACACCATATGTTCATGAAATCAACAATAATAACTCATAAATGGTGGTTTTCATACATCAAATGGGCAAAAAAAAAAGTAAAATATGCTATCAAAATCAATAAAAGTCACCCATCAATAGTAAGTGAGTGAAGGAAAAAAATTACTCATGGGTGAACACTTGAACAACTTTAAATGGGTTGCTCCATCTCGACTTAAGCTTACCAAGAAACAACTTGAGTCTAAAGTTAAACAATAACATCAAGTCTCCACTTTTGAACTCCTTCTTCTTAATATACGCATCATGCCACTTCTTGACCCTTTCTATATAAAACTTGGAATTCTCATACGTATCATATCATAATTCCTCCAATTCATTAAGTTACAACAATCGTTTCTCATTGGCTAGCTTCCAGTCTAAAAATAAGTTCCTAATCACCTAATAAGCCCTATGTTCCAACTCTAAAGGTAAGTGGCAAGCTTTTCCATATATAAGTCTATATGGAGTTGTATCTGTAGGGGTTTTGAAAACTGTCTAATAAGCCCATAAGTGTCATCCAATTCCATTGGCCAATCCTTTCTTGAATTGCTCTCAACCTTCTCCAAGATTTTCTTCAATTCTTTATTAACCACCTCCACGTGGTCACTGGTTTTAGGATAGTAGGGAGTAATAACTCTGTGGTAAATATCATATCTCTTCAAAAGAGATTCAAAGGGTTCAATGCAAAAGTGACTTCCTCCATCACTTATAATGGCTCTAAGAACTAATGAGACAATTTATATGTGTGGATAAATGCTGACTAGCTTAATGCTATATCGCAAGTATACGAGTTATACAATTGTAATATAATAGTATTGATCCCATGAGGATTGTAGTTAGTTACCACTCAATTTAGGTTATACTTTTTCTAAGAAAATAATTTCAAATGCTAAAAGGTAGAAAATAAACTAATATTAATCAAACAAACAAAGAAAAATCAATTGGGAAAAGTGCAATAATTTAATAGTCCAGATTTAAGATTGGGAGCAACTCTATCCCTCTTATGCTTCCCTCTTATCTTATTGATTCAATTATGCTTGGCCTAAGATTTTCCAATGCTTAACTACTTTCTCTTAAGGCATAATTAGTTTTCCTTAGTTGAATTAAAATAAAATCAATTTTGATGTCTCTCAACTTACATAAACCTTCCTAACCATTCGGCTAGATGTTAAGCAATCCTATAGGTAATTTAAACAAATAGCTAAGATCCCTCTTTAATTACTTACAAAACCTGAATATGTATCAGTCTATTGGGATCTAACTCTCGTTACACTACCCAACATGAATGCCCAAGCTCACTCTCGCAATCTATGCAACGTATAAGCCCAATACATATCACAAGCATTCATTTATTGAATCAAAAAGAAGAGTTGCACAAAAGAGTTAAATAATAAATCTTATAAAGTGTTTAGCTACTCATAATCACAAATAATCCAACAAAATTCATGTTTCTCATGCTAGAAAGTAATAAAGAGAAGAAATAAAAACTGGGTGAAGTTTTGAAGTCCTCCTCTCTACTCCAAGGAAGCTGGAAAAAATTGGGTGCTAAAGAGTTTTCTTTATTCCCAAGTATTATATCTTGTTTTCCTCTTTTGGGAGCTACTAAAAAATGTTTTCTTTGCCTCTTTTGGAAGCCTTGTATTGATTCTTAGAGGCTCCTAGTGTTTAGAGACCCAAAATATGTCAAAAGGGATGTCCACAAACTTAAAATCTTGTATTTAGGGTGATACTAGTGAGTTCCGCCTGTTAGAAACTTAGTTTTATGATGATGCCATGATTGTGCACATGCACGATCGTGCACTATTGTTTGACAACTTTCTACCCCCTTCACTCTTTTGGCCATAAATTCTTTTCCAGACCTCTAATTGACCTGCAATTTGAATTGTAACCTTCCCAAATGTTGATCTTTCTTCCCTCCAAATGTGATGTCCATTTGAGCTCTACAAGTCCATCTAATTCATCTCCCAAATAACCTAAAACACATCCAACTCTAGAATTCTGCTACTTACAAAATTACATACCAAAGCAAATCAATTAATCCCTCAAATAAGCTCAAAATCCACTCTCAAACACTAGAAAATATAAATAAACAATTAAAAACATCAAAGATCATGAAAAAAATGCAAAATATCAAAATAAACATAAGCTACAACACATAAAGAAACACTTAAAACACCTAAAAACATAACCTAAAAGCACACTTAAACCTTTTATTATCCTCAAGCAAAAGTTAAACGCAAACATAAAATCCTTTCAAGTTATCTTCAAAGAGATTAAGAGCACGCAATCATTGAAACTTTGGCCAATCAATTGTCAAGTTTCTACGCACATCATAACTAGTTTTTATCAGTTCACATAAACAATCTCAACTTATGATGCTATCATTCAAAGGTAAGGATAAACTCAAAATAGATTTTACTCACGGGATTCAATCATTTCCATCAAGTGCATAAGGGATAGTGTTTTGCTTAAAACTCCCTATAGGAAATCATATTACCATAGGCTTGCAAATACATCAATTCTCTTTCACAATGATTACTTACTATAATGGATCAAAAGGACTTTGTTTAAGGTTATAATGAGGGTAGGGTTAAGTGGATCAAAAAGGATTTAGGTAGTTCTTTTTTTTTCTTTCATTTGTCTCATGTTGTGTGTTGGTTGAGTGATTAAAAATGGGTGTTCTTTAAACCGATTTTACTTTGAAAACCAAAATGAGATTATTTGAAAACCAACGTGACGAAAGGCAAGTGCACCTATCGAACAAGTAATAAAGCGGAGTAATTTTAAGACTCCGAGTGTC
>JAOXYD010102182.1:0-11700 GCA_028565735.1 Pinacopodium congolense | reverse complement strand
TATAAACTTCCTCGTGGGATCGATACTCGGAGTCTTAAATATACTCCACTTTATTACTTGATTCGACCGATACGCTTACCGAATGTTGGTCTCAAATTAAATTGTTAAATTGTGCATAAAAGATAGATTAATTTAAGCTAATTTTGTATGTGGCCAACCGCAAATCAGGATGCATAATTAAGAGGTGTTATATATATTTGATGTGTGTGAAAATCCACTTGATGTTTGGATGAATGTATGTTTGATATTGCATGAGTATGTGTGATGATTAAATTAGTTAAGGTTTAAAAATTTTTTTTAAATTTGTATGACTTGTAATTAAGCCATTTTTATGTTGTTTAAAATTTTATGTTAGATTAATATCATTTGAATTGGAATGCTGATAGCTGTATGAGATTAAATGAAAGGACGATTAAAATTAGTTAGATTAAAGTGTTAAGGAAATTTGGTAAATTGGATGAATTTAATTGTGTTATGTTAGTGAAATTGTGTAAAATGTCTTTAAATATTTTGTATTAATTAGATTGAGTTAAAATATATTGGATTGGTTTAAGATATGATTTAGGTTAAGTTTAGATTAATTTGGGCCAAATTGAGCCAAAGAACCCAACTCAAGTAGGCTCAATCGATGTGTGCATATCAGTCGACCAGACATCGGTCGATTGATCTCAATGAAAATTCTGTGGAACGTTATAAATGGCTAGTTTTTGTAATAGTTACTTTATTGCAACTACTATAAACGACTAGTTTTGTAATTTAGAAGAAATTTTTAATAACTAATTCAACTTTTTCTTAGGTATCATATAAGGTTAACAGGCTCTGTATTATAACCCTAATAATATTTCTCTCCTTGTTCTTCAGGCTTAAGAATAAGCCTTTATAATTACAAGATTTCAACCAAACCACCATAAAAATTCACTTTGGAAAAAATGTACCACTTAACCAACCAAAAGTTCTTTTTTATAAAAAACCAAATTATATATATAACAAACCCTTAAAATAGATCTTAAATTGCTTTCTAACTTAATTCGTTTATGTTTCCCATACACCTGATACATAAACAACACCATAATACACCTAGTTATAGGTGAAATTCCAATAACTATTTGTTTATAGTTATTAGTACCCATAATTACCAAATAATTTTTTTTTATCCTTGAGAAGTTAACCATTGGAGTCTAATTCCCATAACCCCTAGTCAACCTATTGGGCGGACTAGTCGATCAATGCTCTTTACGAGTTAACTAGTCACTACATTTTTACATAACACTATTTGACCATTGAATCACACAGGTTAGCCGGTCCACCCAATTAGTTGATTAATCCCTTTAAAAAATGATGCACACACTATAACTTGTTCACATAATGCAACTTGCCCTTTTAACATAACCATTTAATGCATTCAAACATTAACATTTTCACTTAATCTTAGTTGAGCCTTTGTTATGGATACTTTAACAATAAAACATTCACACAATCTATCTTCTTTTCGCACACATTTAACAAACACACATCAATCTAGTTCCTCAAAAGGTTTTAGTATATCAATAGTATCATTAAAAATAATCCACACACAATTCCCCTTAATTATGTATCCAAAGTTTATAAACACTAAACATGAATGTAGTGAAACTAAACATGTATGAAATAACCATATCTTTAACTTAAGCCCTTAATAAACTCTGTCAAACCTATATTTTCAACATACTAAACACAATAAACATATTGGTAGTAATGTTTTACCATAATAAAAACCTAGGTGGAACCTCCCCTGGTTCAATTTGTAATATGTTTGTCAAACATAGTTTTTATGTTCTTTGATAGATAAATATGCCAACTTAAGAAAAATATCTAGTTAGTATATGAAAAGGAACCCAAATTCATTGTATTGGTTGACATTTCAAATTACCCGTCATAAGAATTTGGAATGGTGTAATTTGTACAATTCAAGGAAAGTTATTTAGTGTTGGTATTACTTATTTGAAGGAATATATTACTCATAAAACTAGGAATGTGGCATTTTTTCATAAAGTTACACACATTATTCAAGAGAATATGATGAAAGTACTATAGGATACTAAGTTCAAAAGTTTAGGTGTAAGGATGAGCTTGATAAAGGATTGGTGTAAGGATGAGTTTGGAATGTGGATCAAGTTATACAAGTAAGGGTTAGAGTTTATCATGAATGGGAAGAGAGAAAAAGATTTAGATGGTTAATTGGCGCATATGACAATGTAGATGATGAGGGGGAAGTAGTGGAACCCATAGGTTGATTTTATCCAGATGATGATTCTTTTAGATTATAGGTTGTGAAACTTATGCTGTTGAAAATTTTAGAAAAAAAAGTATGAGGCAACCTATACTACAAAGTAATATGAAAATCATATTGAAAAATGGGAGATGTTGTTTCTAAATTTATTGTTAGACCATGTGAATTTGAAAATTTTATCATGATTATATAATTAACTTATTATTGAGGATTAAATTAGACTAGGTTTCCAACTTTTTTATGGTTTTCATAAATGTGCTTAGATTCTAAATTTCAAATATATGAAATGTTGGATTGAAGAGAAAAGGGAAAGAAATAGGTATTACAATAATTTATGATGGTAGCACTAACAATATCAATCTTATATATATATATCATTAACTTATATATTTTAATGAAAATTGTTTTAAGTTAATAAATGTTTCCACTGTTGGAAATAGAAGTACTTAGTTGATACGGTTGAATTATATTAAATTTTCATATGTATTTCAAAGTGAATTCATCATTATTTGAGTATTTAAATGCTTATTTTGTGTTCATATTAAGTTTACTTGTAAATTTAATGATTAAACACAAATGCAAGCTAAAAGGAACGAGTTTGGAGAGGATTTGGAGTAAAATGGGGCAAGAGAGCTACCATTAGGTAGATAAACGATGGATACTATATAACTTTTATAGCATCGTTTAACTCAAATGTATGCACCGATTTACTCCACATTCCAAAACCTTAAATGATGGCTTACCCAGGCATCATTTAACCTTAAACTACCCAATTTAGTGAGCAATAAGTGAAAGAAAAAGGGGGTAGACTCAACTTTTACCTTTCCAATCACATAAAAACCTTACAATAGATGAATAAATGGGAGGGGAGGCCATTTTTCTAGCAGCTATCATCCTATCTTAGGCTGTTCTTCTATTTTCTTCTTCTTTTTCTTTAGTTTTGTTATTTTGTGCTTTTTCTTTTCTTTATAACTAGAGACTAGGTTAGATAGATTAGTTAGGAATTTAAATATCCTATTTTTATTCTCTTCAAGATTTATCATTACTATTATTTTGTTTTTATTAGTTTTTATTCCATTTGTGTTGAGTTTTATGCTTGGATATTGTAAGAATCCTTGTTATTTTGTTAATAGATGGCTTTATTTCATTTTGTAGCTATTGTTTTCATTAATTCCTTTATGTTTTCTACATATTTATGTTATTTCTTATTAATGTTAGTTTGTTTTTGTGTTAATATCATTATGTTATGCTATTTTTCATTTGAGTAAGAAGGTAATACAGGGATAATGGCTTTATAATTGTGAGAATTCATATAATTGGTATTAGACATTGTGTTTTTTATTGAGATCGAATTGAATTCAAGTTAAATTATATGTATTAGGAATTTGTTAGGCTAGTATTGCACCAAAGAGAGAGGTGAATGAGGTTTTTAATCAATTTAACTATTTAATAAAATAAAGATGAAAGATGTGGAAACTTATAAAAATATTAGTCCATCGAAAAAAATAAATTGAACAATAAAATAGATGTGTAAAATTAAAGAGGAGATTAGAGAGATATACTGGATTTATACTATTTCAGAGCTGTCCATTTGCTCTTACATCTATTTTCTAATACCATTGTTGAGATGATGGTACTAAATCATCAAAGAATAAAATGTTCAACCTTAAAATCTTTTCAAGGCTCAAGGATAATCTTTTACTTAATTCTTTTTATAAGGCTAAAGAATAACCTCTCAATCCTCACAAGAATAATATAATAGAAATTATCCTTCACTCAATTTTACTTTGTGAATAATAAAAGCTAGAAGAATGAAGACAATATGACTCAACCAAACATACCAGACAAAGTAACGCAATAGCTCTTAGATAAAACGATCTGAGAACACTTCTAATAATTCTCTGTATCTCACTTTATGACAATCTCAAAACCTTCTTTTTTTTAACATGATTGAACATATACTATTTATACTTAATGAATTATGAAATAGTTATTGTCCAACGGATACTAGATCACTTAGCCAATGTGTCCAATGAATATAATAACATTACAATGGATTAATGAATTTACCATTGTGTAATTTGATGAGTCCTGATTTTATGATTCATTTTTTTGAACATTCAGACGACCTATGACCAGGGTTTGGTTGACTAATTCACCAAAAGCTGTCATTTGGTCAGCCGTTCAACACCATTTAGTCGATTGATCTATGTAGATCACCGAAACTAAAATTCTTTGAACCTAAACCAATTTAGGATTAAATGAAAACTATATAACCAAACTCAATTTCAACAACCCAAAAAAAATTTCATACTTAACTAAACTTAGATTATCAAAGTTTTCATGTCATACTAGTTTATCTAATATATGCATTTCAATGAAATCACTCATCAAAAGATTTATCCACAATCAACCATATCACACATACAAAACCTCTTGATTATGTACCTATATGAATTTTCTGGATTACGTAAGTATGAATGACCTCTTAAACCACCAAGATAAAGTTAAGCAAAGTTTCTACTAAAAGTAACATAAATAATCTTATTTTAAACTAAATTTCTTTTTTAAACTTTGAGTCTACATGAAATTCCATTTTCAACTTCGAGATTCTTTGATTGATCAGACTTAAACATTGTCCAATCTATCTTTCAAAACACTTATGAACACAATCATTAGTAATAAAGGTTGTTTTGTCATTATCAAAATAAGGTGGAACCTCTCTTGGTTTAACAATCTCCTCTTTTTTGATAATTACAAACCAAGTGATATTATAAACAAAATATAAACATTTCATCAACCAATTGATAACTGTAAATTTAAGAAATAGCAATTTCATAAATAATTCATCATAGTTTCAATTTAAAAATAGACAAACTTAAAAACTATACAGTCACAAGGCATTGCAAAATATTATTAACCATTACCCCCTTAATTTATGCATTTAATATACACTCCACTAACATAAAACATAATTTTACACATTTTGCAGCATAAGATCACCTAATATGACCTAATCATCTCCATCTTTTTAGAATCAACAACAGGGTATACCAAGAATATCGTCAAATATATCAAGCAGTATGCCTAAGTAAGTGGCATTAGGTATGTAAAATAACACAAGTAAGAATATCATATTAAGAGAGATATAATTTAGAAACCTTCATATGAAGGATTTAATAACATAAATTAATGATGAGTCATACATCAAAAAGTATCATCAACATAAAACAAAAATAAGTAGCACCTAGGAGGAATCCGATGGAGGTTAAGGAGGAAGCCGGGAGTAAAACACTCTGCTCATCCACTTTACTCGTCAAATTATCCACCTTGCGATGCTCATCAAGAGCATTTGCTCATGAAGTAAAGCACTCAGCTTAGCCACCTTACCCATTAAATGATCCATCTTGCAATGAAGAGAAGTAATCTCGAACTTAAAAGAGATAGGTGGGGGCCCAACAAAAGTACTAAGAATAGGCACAGAGATACGCTCGTCATCATCTGTAGGCAAGGGAACAGTATGACTCTAAATAGATTTAGCATCTCCACAAAGAGCGGAAGCACCACCATGAAGCGTAGGATCAGTGCCATTATCAATCTAAAGAACATAGGTAGAAGAATGCTACTGCTATGGATCATGATGAAGTATAAAGGTGGCTAAGCATAGCTGATGCTGATGAGATTGAGTCACATGACCATCAATAGGTCGAAAATACATGTGTTTTAGGGAGCTTTGATTAAGGAGTAGCTCTTAAAATCATCTTCCATCAAAGTGATATAGAAATGTTAGAAGACGAGACCAAGTACAAGAGAGTAAGTAATATGTTGGCCCTTTTTCTTGGATCAGAAAAAATGGATCATGTTTGAAAAATGAAATCACCCAAACAGATTTTCTCACCAATAATAAAGGTGGAAAGAAACCAAATATCATCATATCCTAAGCCTTTGTAATGACTAGTAGAAGAAAGGAACTTGTATTTGATGAAAAAATTATGGAACTTAAGGATATCCCTCAAGTTTCTTACATCCCTTGGTTTTTCTACAATGGCTTCCTCACTTTCTAACTCAAAAATGGTTTTAACTCTCTTGGCTAAGTTGTGAGAGGCATGACTAAACTTAGATATGCAATCGTAATGAGAAAAGTTAGGGGGAATGGGGATCTCTAAGATAGTTTTGATTAAGTCTCTAGTAAGGTGGATAGATGCATTTTCTACTTTGGACAAAAGGATATACTCATCATTTTCCTTAACCTCTCTAATGTTGAAATAGAAAAGCCTAGCAGTAGCTGGAAAATTTTCAGAAGAAAGAGTGAGGAGAGGCTCCCACCCTTGATTAATGAAGAATTGCAGAAGCCCATTTTCTTTAAACATATCTATTTAGGTCGGAGTAATGGCATGGTTTTTAGAAAGCTTTAAAGAGGCATAATTTTGAAACTAATCATAATCAATATCTAAATAATCATCATTTTGATGATTTTGGGATCTCCTCTTAGAGGTGCTACCACCTTGAGTCCTAACCATAGTGGGAGTTTAAAAAAAGCTTAGAAGAGAGAGAAAAAAAACTTAAAGACTCTAGGAATAGCCACAACATTTAAGAAGCCTCTAAGAATGAATAAAGCACATGAGTAATTACCTTGTCTAATGTCAATAACAAAACCTGCACAATTGCTTGGACATAGATGACTAAATGGTAAAATGATTTAAACCTAAAAAATTGATCCTATATGCATGCATGATATACAATTAAAAATAGACCAAGTAGGTTTTGAACCAAAATTTCAAGAGATAACAGAGATGAAAGGGTGTACTTACTTTTACTAATAATGATGAAATAAGTTGTTTAGACATTGACTCAGCCTTCAAAGGATTCTAATCGAAGGTAGTTGAAATTATGAAAAAATGCCTTAAAAGAAAATTTTCCCAAAGACGATAGAATAATTTTATCAAAAAGACTTGTTAGAAGAAGTAAACAATTAATTACATTACAAAGAACTTCAAAATGTTAAACAAAATTTCAAAAAAATAAGGTACTAAGACTGTTAATTTTAGAAATTAGTAAATTGATTAACCAAGCACCTTAATTTGAATACTTAATTAAGCTTAATTTTATGAAAATTTACATAAATTGACATGAAAATTAAGTAAGCCCTAAATTTAGATCTAAAATTTAAGAAATTAACAAAATTTATTGAATACAGACCTTAATTACGCATCCATTTGAAATTACGAAGGGTAGATGAAAAATCTAATTTAATCAGAAATTCAGATAAACTTTAGGAATCAGATCTAATTTTGAAAAAAATATAAGCACAAAAATATGCAATTGAATGCCTAACCAATTCAAAGTAACTTCTCAATTCCATACAAAAGTCATAATTCTATAAACTCTAGAATGCAAAAATCTAGAAATTGAGAAAATTAAACAAAATTGACAAACAAGATCGAACGGGTATGTATAAAGGTGACACCAAGAGTGAGATGGTAGCTTTGAAGAGGCCAAAAACTTTACCAAAGATGGACAAAATGATGAGAGCAGTGGCAGTAAGGAGGAAATAAAACTAAAGAAAAGAATGTGTTCAGAGGAGGGGAAATCAGAACTTGTCTGACACCTTTAGGAATCTACACAAAGCAGTTCTAGAAAAAAAAATATTTATATAAAGGAAGGGGAAAGCTTTTGGGAGCAATGAGAATGGTTGATTTAGAGAGAAGGGAAAAAAACATGATTTGTAAACATCGGTCGACCAATAATCCTATCAGTTGATTGATGATAGGTCGATCTATAAGCCTATTCGATCGATCGGATGATCACCAACACAGATATATAGAGTAGATATAAACAGAAAACATTCGATCTCATTTCAGAAGAAAATATTAAAGCGACAGTTATTCAAGACAATTATTTCACATTTCTAGGCATATTTTAATAGACGAGTGCTTTTCCAATTGTTGTTCACCATTTCTTTTAATTTTTCACATGGTTAAACAATGACGAATTGTTTCTTTTGCTCTAAAAGGTAACTACAAAACATACAGATTTAATGAACTTTTGGTTTCATATCTTTTTAGGTCCTTGAATGTTAGTCTTACAACTTTCTCGGTCATTTGATAAATCATTGATATTTCTTAATCAATCATAGAAAAAATATTGAGCATGTCCATATCTTTCACAATATGTGAAAAATAATGGAGGAAATGCTCTATACACATTTCTAGGCTTGTAACCATGATAAAGCCTTTGTCGAAAGTTTTGCCTTGGTTGGTTAAAAGTTCTTTGATGATGTGGGTAACTTCTATTCTTTTGATAATACATGAATACAAGATGCTTGGTTTGATGTTTATTTGAAAATGCATTATATGCAACTTTAGGACTTTCATCTTCAAAATTCTATCCCTTTACAAAAACGGTCTTACGAGATGATGCACTATTGCTATGTCTAAGTAATTTTTATCTTTACCAAATTTTTTAACACTTAGCATAGTTTCTTGCTTTTCTTTGCCAGCATAGTTTCTAACTTTTATTTATCCTTTTTAGATTTTTCTAATGATTCCTTAAGGAATTCTACTTCTTTCATTAAAGAGATATTTTCATTTACCATTTCATTATTATGTTTATTTATTAAATCTAGTTCTTTTCTAAGTCCTTCATTTTCCAGTTTGTATTCATCAATCACTTTTATGGACTCCTCATTGTTTTATCCAATTTCTTCTTTTTCTTAACTATGTCTTCTATGAATTCTAAAAGTTTTTCATATGAGTATTTTATTTCTCATTTTTCATTAGGTTGGGTATTAATTACCTGATTCCGAGCCACAAAACACATGTTTGCTATCTCTTCTTTTTTGAATTCACTTGGCTCACTTTATGCTACTTTTAGAGCTTTCTTCTTGTAACTCTTTTTTCCTTTCCTTTCCTTCTTCTCTTCCTTTTCATTTCTTGAAGATGCAGGCAGTGTGAATTTAAATGTCCTCTTTCACCACATTCAAAATAGTTTACGTTAGATAATTTATTCTTAGACTTATACTTACCATTTCACTTATAGATTGGAGCCTTTCTTCGTATGAGAATTTTTAAGCCTCTTGTAATGAGTGCGACAGATTATTCTTCACCACTTTCATAAGATGAATCTTCATTCTCACTATCTTCCTTTCTCACACCCTTGACCGGTTTTTCTTTATGGAAGTGGGTTCTTCTTATGTATCTTTTAATACCATCTCAGGAGTGAGTAGTGATCAATGAATTCATCTATGGGTAGAGCACTTAGATCCTTTACTTCTTGACTTATGGTCACTTTTGGTTTCCATGATTTTGGTAGTGATCTTAGAATTTTCCTGGCAAGCTTAATATTGCAATAGGTCTTACCTAGAACCTTTAGAACACTTACAGTACTATTAAAACAAGCATACATAGTAGTAATACTTTCATCATGCAACATTTTAAACAATTCAAATTGGTGAGTAGGCATGCTAATTTTGGTCTCTTTAACTTGATTTGTACATTCATTTGTAATTTATAAAGTATGTCAAATGTCATATGCAGATTCATAGAAATTTTATTGAATTATTTCTTACAAATAGCACAAAATAAAATATGCATAGCTTTTCTTCGATATTAAATTCATTATCTTCCGTAAGCACAATTTCATTTCCTATCAAATTGGAAGGTAAGGTGATTTGTACTTTCACTCCTCAAATAATGTCTCCTTCTAGTTTTCCAATACAAATAATTTGTTCCAATTAAGTGGGAAATGATAAAAGTATTATGACCTTCAAGGCTAGAAGAGGGAGAAAAATTATGCATCATGTATGCCATAAGATCTTTATTCAATAATTCGTTGGAATTAAAAATAGTGTTAGACCTACGATCTAATATCAATTGTTAGGTCGAAATCACACTTAAGAGGGGGTTAAATTAGGTTTTTAAACATTTTGATTATTTAATAAAATCAAGATGAAAGAAGTGAAAGCTTACAACAATAATAATCCACTAAAACCAAATAAACCAAACAATAAAATAGATGCGTAATATTAAAGAGGGGGGTTAGAGAGATATAATTGATTTATACTAGTTCGTAGATGTCCACTTGTTCCTACATCTAGTTCGCAAACCACTGTCGAAATGATTGTACTAAATCAATAAAGAATACAATGTTCAACCTTACAATCCTTTTCAAGGCACAAGAATAACCTTTCACTCAATTCTTTTTCTAAGGCTAAAAAATAACCTCTCAATCCTCACAAGAATATACAATAGAAATTATTCTTCACTTAATTTTAATTTGTGTATAATAGAGGCTAAAAGAATGAATGCACAATGACAATATGCCTTAACCAAACACACCATACAAAGTAACATTGAATCTCTGAAGTAAAACGGTCTGCTAACACTCTTAATAATTCTCTGTATCTCACTGTATTTATATCTCAAAACCTTCGTTTTTTAACATGATTAAACAGATAATATTTGTACTTAATGAATTATGAAATAGTTGTTGTCTAGAAAATGATAGATCATTTAGCCATTATGTCCAACAAATATAATAACATTACAATGGATTAATGAATTTACCGTTATGTAATCTGATGATCTAAATTTTATACTTCCTTTTTCTTAACATTTGGTTGACTTATGACTAGGCTTCGGTTGACTAGTTCACCAAAGGTTACCATTCGATCAATCATTTAACACCATTGGAACGATCAATATAAGTAGATCACTAAAACAAAAATACTTTGGCCCTAAACCAATTTAAGCTTAAATGCAACCTATATAACCAAACTCGATTTCAACAACCTAAACAAATTTCATACGTAACCAAACTTAGATTAGCAAAAATTTCATCCCGTACTATTTTATCTAACTTATGCATTTTAATCCATCCACTCATCAAGAGGTTTATCCACATTTAACCACTTCACACCTGTAAAACCTCTTGTTGTTCATTGGTTGAATTGATTAAAAATGGGAGTTCTTTAAATCGATTTTACTTTGAAAATCAAAATCATATTAAGTGAAAACCAACATGATGAAAGGGAAGTGCATCTCTCGAACAATCAGGTCGAGTAATTTTAAAACTCCAAGTGTTAAACCCATAGGGAAAAATGGTATTCTTAAGTTAAATACTAGATTAATTAGATTACAATTATCTAGGAAATTCCAAATTAATTGATTAAAAAGATGAAAAAGATAAAATTACTAAACTATCCTAATTATGTTTCAAACCTTTGCAATTTTGAATTATAAAATAATTTATAAAATTACTAAAAATTATAAACTTATGGAATCCAGTTCAAGATAAGTGATTAATGAATTAATTGAGCTTAAAAAAAATTCAAAGGATGATCAGAGTTCCTTCACAAATTTAAGACAAAGCTATGATTAAGACTTATGCCTTTTCTCCATTAAACTTAGTTTAAAGTTTGGTTATGCTTTAAA
>JAOXYD010102172.1:0-11700 GCA_028565735.1 Pinacopodium congolense | reverse complement strand
ACCTTCAAACTCCAAGCTATCCATAATGGATTCTTCTTGAAACATACCTATCTTTAAGATTAACATCATAAACTCAACCATTAGTGATTAAGCATGTTTTGTTATCATTAAAACCAAGATTGGAACCTCCCTTGGTTCAACATCCTTTACTTGATTTTTGCCTTCATGAGTAATCTCTAGTATGTGCCAAATATTGTGTACTGTCACACATAAAAATTCTTTTAAACTCTTCTATACTTAGAGCACACAAAAAATATGCATGACTTTCCTATTTAAAGAAATAAATTTCTTTTTCTTAAATACTTAACTCACTATGTTTTTTAATTAAGACTTCGTTAACTATAAGTTTGGAAGGCAAGGTGGTTTTTTATGAAACAACAAGCCACTTCTCAAATAATATCTCATCCTATTCTTCTAATAAAAATAATTGTTTCCATCAGAATATGGTGCTCTATAAGTGTTTCAACCTTCTAATTTAGATGAAGGAGCAAAATTATTCATCATATGTGTCACATGATCTTTACTTAGTAATTCGTTAAAATTAAAACACTATGAGACCTATACTCTGATATCAATTGTTAGGTTGGTATGGCACCTAAGAGGGGGTGAATTAGAATTTAAAAATGATTTGTCTAAATAAACAAATCAAGATGAATAAAGATGCTGAAGTTTATAACTAATTCACTAAAACAATCAATCAACACAATAAGATAAGTACGTAAAAATTAAAAAGTAAGGGAAGAAGAGATACACCAGATTTATACTAGTTCAGAGTGGTCTACTTGCCCCTAGGTCTAGTTCTCAATACCACTGTTGAGATGATTGCACTATTTCAACAAAAGAGTACAACGTTTAATCTTACAATCTTTTTCAAGGTTCAAGGATATCCTTTCACTTAATTCTTTTTCTTAGACTAGAGAATAACCTCTCAAGCTTACAAGAACAATTCTAGATGAATAATGCTTCACTTAATTTCACTTGATGTATAGAAGAGAGTAGAAAAGATGAATGTATAATGATAAGATGCCTTACATAAACACATCGTACAAAAATCTCGGGTAAAACTTGATGAAAACACTGTGATAATACTTTTCTAAATTGTCATTATACACTCAATGCTTCATTCTGTACCACTAATAAAACACTCTATTTATATTAAATTTTAGTTAATTATCCATTATCCAATGGATATATTAACATTACATTTGTTTTATATGTTTACTATTGTGTATTCTATCAAATCCAGATATTACATTTTATTTTCTTATTATTTGGTTGACTTATAAGCAAGGTTCAATTAACTAATTAACCAAAAAATAACATTCGATCGATCGTTCTTTGTCATACTGTCAATCGATCTAAACAAATTAACAAAGCCAAAACACTTTGGCCCTAAACCACTACGCTTAAACCTAAAAACCAAACAAATAAATAGGCCCAAGCTGTTTTATACTAAAAGCCACTTATGTTATTCTTAATTTAAAATCATTTCATACTAAATTTCTAACTTAATTAACTTATGCATTCCTATCTGATTAAATCACTCATCAAGAGGATTTTTAATATACAATCATATCAAACACATAAACCTCTTAATTATGCACCTATATGCATTTTCTAAGATGTGTATGCATGATGAGCCTGATGAGCATGTAAAAACCTCTTAAACCACGAAAATAAAATTAAGCAAAACTTACAGTAATAAAAGAATACATAACTAAACCTATATAAAACTCATTTGGTTCTTCAATCTTTAAGTCTTCATAAATTATCTTCATAAGCTTTGATTGAACTTTAAGACTCTTTAAGTAATCATACTTGTACTTTATTCATACCTATCTTTCAACACACTTAAAACACATGCATTAGGAATATAGTTTTTTTTTGGGTTCATTACTAAAATAAGATGGAACCTCCCTTGGTTCAACAATTAATTATAAGAAAGAATAGTTACCAAAATGAGTGCTTTAATGTTATATGTTATTAAGGCACTTGAAGGTGATTGTGATCTTAGAGATTCAAAAGAACATCAACAAAATGTTGAAGGTGAGACTTAGATGAAGGGATTAAGGAGGAAGAGGAGTTGGGCAAGAAGCTAAAATAAGAAACCTTAGTGAGAACCAAAGCACCCATTCCCCCTTTCATTGAGAGACTACATCCTTTAGAGTTAAAATCCTTACCTTCATACTTTAGATATATTTTCCTAGGTAAGGATCATACATTACCTATCATCATCTTAAACCAACTTAATTTAAAGCAAAAAGAAGGTTGGTAGAGATTATTAAGAGGAGAATGAGAGCTATGGCATGACAAATTTCTGAAATAAGAGGAATAAGCCCTAATATATTGAAAGATAGGATTAACCTTGAAAAGGGTTGTAAGAAAGTGAGAGAGCATTAAAGGAAACTAAACCTTAACATGAAAAAGGTTGTTAAGAAGGAGGTGGTGAAACTTTTAGATATTGGAATTATTTATCCAATTTCGGATAATAAATGAGTGAGTCCTATACAATGTGTGCTAAAGAAAAGGGACATGATAATGATGGAGAATGAAAAAGGTTAGTTGATTTTCATTAGAGTGATCACAAGTTGAAGAGTTTGCATTGATTATAGGAAGCTCAACTTTAGGACTAAGAAGGACCATTGTCCTCTACCTTTTGTAGATCAAATGAATGAGAAGGTGGCTAGACATACTTTCTACTATTTTCTTGATTGATATTTGGATTACAATCATATTTTAATCTATTTAGAATATTAAGAGAAGATCAAATAGCCATATTTGTAGACATGATTGAGGACATAATGGGAGTATCATGGATGACTTCTCTGTTTTTGGAGACTCTTTTGAGCATTGCTTGACAATCTTAGATAAAGTCCTTCAACTATATAAGGAGTGGCACTTGGTTCTCAATTAGAAGAAATGCCACTCCATCATACATAAGGGGGTAGTCTTAGGATATAAGATATCGTGTAAGTGTATAGAAGTGGATAGAGTCAAAACTGAAGTTATTAAGAAGCTCCTACTACTGAGTAATGTCAAGGGTGTTCGAGTATTTTTGGGTCATCTAGGATTTTACTGACTGTTTATAACGGATTCTTCTCTCATTTCTAGACCCTTTACAAATTTATTAACTAAAGATGTGCCTTTTCATTTTGATGCTTCTTCTCTCATTGCTAGACCCTTTACAAATTTATTAACTAAGGATGTGCCTTTTCATTTTGATGCTAACTATTTGCATGCTTTTGACTACTTAAAGAAGGCGCTCATCTCCATGCCTATTTTGACATCACTGGATTGGTCCTTGCTATTTGAGATCATATGTAACACTAGTGACTAAGCAATAGGATGCATGTTAGGATAGCGTAAGAACAAAAGGTTATAACACTAGTGACTAAGCAATAGGATGCATGTTAGGATAGTGTAAGAATAAAAGGTTACATGTCATCTACTATGCCAGTAAGACCTTAGTGGAGCACAATTAAATTACACCACAAATGAAAAGGAATTGCTAACATCGATATTTACATGTGACAAGTTTTGTTCTTATATTTTAGGCTAAAAATTTATTATTTTTACAGATCATCTAGTGTTGCAATATCTTTTTATTAAAAAGGATGTAAAGCCAAGGCTTATCTAATAGGTGCTCTTACTTCAAGAGCTTGATATCGAGATTAGGGATAAGAAGAGATCCAAGAATGTGGTGGCTGACCATTTATCATATCTTGAAAGAGGGGCTATGCAATAAGAAGAAGAAATCAAGGAGCAATTTCCTAATGAATCCTTAATATTGGTAAACAACCTCTTTGTTCCATATTTTGATGATATAACAAACTACATCTTAAGTGGTATCTTTTCCGGTAACTTATCTTATCAACAATAGAAGTAATTTTTATTTAATTATACTCATTATTTTTTGTAAGAACCTATTTTGTATAAAATTTATGGATATGGTTTAGCTCACAAGTGTGTTCTTGAGGCAGAGATGCTTGAAACACTAACTCAATGTTCTAATTCATCGTTTGCAAGACATTGTGAAGTAAACAAGATAGCGGCTCATGTATTAGAGTGTGGATTATTTTGGCCTAACTATGCTCGTGGATATATGATAAATTATGATAGATATTAAGGAGTTGGTAATATTTAAAAGAGAGAAGAGATGCCCCTTTCCAACATTTTGGAGGTTATGTTTCGAGATAGGTTGAAGCAATGATAACTGTAACCAATGATGGTAAAGTGGTATAAAATTTTATAAAGTGGATATTCAATAGGTTTGGAGTATCAAGAGTGTTCATAAGCGATGGAGGAGCAATTGTTGTAACAAGCCCTTTGATACACTTATTAAGTGATATAGAGTTTACCATAGAGTGTCTACACCTTCAGTATTTTCTCCTAAATTCACTTTAACTCCCTATTGACAACCTCCACTTGATCAAAAACTTGTTGAGAGTAATTCATAAAACAAACTATGATTTTGCTCAAGTGTATGATGGTTCATGTTTCGCTCAAGCTTCCTATAAGAAACTACACTATCATAGGCTTGCTAATACACCAATTCTTCTCTACAATGATTACATGCTAAAATAGATCAAAAGGACTTTGCCATAGTTGTAATGGGGTTAAGGTTCAAGGTGGGTCAAATAGGGATTTAAAGGGTCATCACAAGCATTCATAAAGCATTAAATGCACAAAAGGGATAACAAATATAAGCTTTTGAGATATACAAAAGAATATTACTACTACTTTGAACTTATTGTTACTACTAACTATTATTCTTCTTTTTTTTCTTTTGTTTCTTTTTTTTCTTTTGTTCTTTTGTTTTTTTTGTTTTTTTTCTCTTTTTTTTAAACAATAATAATGAAACAATAAACAAAACAGTAGCTACATAAAATGTGCTCAAAGAGTAGTAATATCGCTAAACTCATCTCAGAAGAAAAAAAAAAACTCAAAATCCCAAATGCATCACTTAATACCCTACTAAGCATGTGAATGGGTTAGGCTAATAGGGTTTTTGGGTTTGAAAATGGGGTGTTTTCAAGAAAAGGGGTTAAGGCTCAATGGGGGTAGTAAGGGATAATAAAAGGTACGTCATTTAAGCCAAAGGTTAACACAAAAAGGGCCTTAATCATCTCTATTAAGCATGCATCCAATAGACTCAAACCGATTCAAAGTAAGTTCTGAAGGTAATAACCTAAGGAAGCATCACAAATACAAAGAAATGAAATGACTATAGATAGAGTCATGTAGGCTTAATCCTCACATTGGTTCAAATGAAAATTCATTAAGCATCTCTACACTACCTCATTGCTCAAGTGTCAAGTTCTAAGTAAGTTTATGTAACCAACTACTTTTCATCATTCAACATGGTTCACTCTCTACTTAAATTGCCTAATCTGAGATTAAGCATGCATTTAATCTCATTCCAACTAGCGCGACATAATCTCATGGAAACACATATCAAAATGATTCAAGTATGGATCCATTGCTTACACAAAACAACACCCTAATATGCCCAAAACATTCATCCTAAACAACATGAAAACAATGGAAACACATACAACAACTAACTCCCCACACTTAAACAACACATTGTCCTCAATGTGGAAAGCGAAACATTAAAACTCAACAAACACACAACAAAAACAACACACAAAAAGATTAAGGGTTAGAATGGCTTATGGTGATGTCCATTAATCCAAGGTGTAGGAAATCTTCTTCCCTCTTTCTTTGGTCCTTCAAGAAGCTACGATGCACAACAAACCTTTAAGCTTTACCAAGTTACCTAAACAACAAGAAATAAAAAAGGAAACAAACTAAAGGTTAGATAAACTCAATAGCAAACTAAATATGATAAACTTAAAGAAAAATAACATTAAGCACAAAAAAAAAATTAAAAGAAAACATACTAATTTAAGGTCATTAGCTTGAACCTTGACATATCAATACTATCCATTGTCAAATAGATGTTTAAGCCGAACAGCAAGCATGCTCAAACTTTGTAAAGAACTTGGAGTAACTTCCCTCGATGTAGGCTCCTAATCAACATGATTCTTCAGTGCTTTAGGATAGTGGAATTGAACTGCTTCATCATTGAACTCCAATGTCCAATCTCCCTTATAAAAAATGCCTCTCTCCTAAGATGATCTCAGTAGTTGTTTAAATGAAAAATGTGCAGGCTCTTCATCCTGTTCGACACCTTTAAGCTTCAACTGGCTTGGCCACAACTCATTCTCCAAGTTAGCACTAGGCAACTCTTCCTCTTCTTCTTCCTTCTCTTCCATTTTGTGCTAGCTTTCCTCCTTTGAGCATTAAACCTTCTCCATTGGATCCTTTTCTTCCTTTCTTGCGATAATTGTTATGGCCTATAACTGCTCCATTGGATTTGCTTCGGAATGGCTTGGTAGGCTACTTGCAAGTCTAGAAAAAGAAAGTATTAGTAAGGTGACCTACCTGTACCTCCAAGTTGTGGATGGATGAAGCGTTGTTCTGGGTAATTTGATCAAACTTTACCTCCATTCACTTCTGATTCTCCTCCATCCTTGCAAACTGAAAATCCAACACATATATCATCTTGTCCATCTTGCTCTCTATCTTACTCACCCAAATGTCAAAGTAATGTTGTTGTAAATCAAGAGGTTCTTGTGCGTATACTTGACCACCTACATTTTTAGTATTCTAAAAAAATGTGGGTAATTTGCCACCCCAAATAATAATCATTGGAATAAGAGTTGTTACCTCTTGGTTATTCAAATCCCCATGACTCCATCATAAAGCAATCATTTGTGTCACTGTTATCCTGTCCACCTAATTCACAATGAAACTGCACAAATCTAATAAAAGAGGAAGAAGTACCTTGTAAGTTGCTCAATTTCTCGTTAAAGGCTAAAAGTTATGCTTAAAGAGCTATCACCATATCAAATAGAATCATCATCTCTTGTTCCTCGAATCCTTGCATTACTAATCTCATTAGACCATCTTGTGCTCTTTGTACTTATACACCTGAAAACACACAAGGAAAAGTATAAAAAACTCTTAAATCAAACTCAACCAAACTAAACAAGATGCTAAAATAAAAAATTCACGACAACAGCACTAAAAACTTGTTGATTCGCAAAACAAACTATGAGTTTTACACTCAAAACCGTAAATATATGGGTCGTATTTGTAGTAAAGAATGGATATGGATCACACAAGGATTGTATGTAGATATCCTATTAATTTGGTTTGCAATTTATTCGAGAAATCGATTTAAACAAATAAAATAAAAATAAGTGAGTAAAACACAGACAAATTGGAAGAAAAAGTAAGCAACACAACCAATCGCCAACAATGCAAATGAAAATTCGGAGAAAATCAAGATTTAATAATAGGACTTATTGTTATCCCTATTTTTTTCCCTTTGGTTTAATTGATCTAATTTATATTTGAACTAAGATTTCCTAATATTTTCGCTACCTTATCTCAAGACATAACTAAATGTCACTAATTAAATAATCTAGGATTCACTTTGGGATCACTCGGCATGCAAAGCCTTTCCTAAACATTTAACTAGATATGAAGTTATCCTATAGGCAATATATTAATTTATTGAAATCTCTTCCTAATAAATCAATACCTTGTTATCTATAGGTCTATTAAATGCCAACTCTCATTGTACGTCTAACACAGATTACCTAACTCATTCTCTCGATTTGTTGTAGGGTTTAAGCTCAATAAACAGGACAAATATTTCTAAAATGAAATCAACAACCAAAGGGTCGCAAATAATTCAAACATCAAATTCTAAAAATATTTTAGCCACAAATAATAATAAAAATAAATTCAATCAAGTCTATATTCTTGAAAATGCAAAAATATTAAAATAAAATTAAAATAAAATATAGAATTTGATGAACTCTTGAAGTTAGTGTGTAGATATGAAGTTTGTATATGCTATTTTCTCTTGTGCACTATCAAATCTCACATGGTGGAGGCTCTTTGGTGTGTTGTTGTAGCTCTTCCTTCTTATTTATGTCGCTCCTATTTTCTCATGTCCAAAGACTACATTTGCTATCTCTAAATTTTCTCTCATTTCTGTTTGAGTGTTTCTTCTTCTATGGTTGTCTCTTAAATATTTATTATTTTCCAGCTGCTTGGGCTACTGCTGTTAAAGAGGAGGGCTTGGGTCTGGTCCTTGGAGGCAGTAGGGAGGAGTCCAGCGGGTTAGTCCAACGCTAACGGGCTAGCCAAGCTAGGGGGCGCAGGAGGGGGAATGGGCTTGGCTTCAGGTGAGAGGGCTTCAGGCGCGAGTTGGGGAATCAAGGCAGTACAGGCTGGTGCAGACGTAGGTCTAGGAGACTTCAGCAGGCGCGGGATTCAGTTCCAGCCAGAAACGAGCCCATGCGCTAGCTCTAATAGCTCCAACTTGTCCATGCACAGTAGTCTCTCCAGGCGGGTTAGACCTTTCTAGGCTTAGAGTATATTTTGTCTTTTAGCTTCATAGTTCGTTTCAAGTTTCTTCTTTTTTTTTCAAATTTTAATTATAATTTTAATAAACCTTACACAATAAAAAATACACCAATAAAATTTAATTCTAACTCAAAATTAATAATTAAATAATAAATAAAAACATAAATAAAAACACTTAAATAAGCAAAACTTACTCCAAATTAATAGCAAACAAAAACAAAACACTAAAAAAGATTATACTGAATAAAAACACACAAAATAAATCTCAAAACACAATAATAACAACTTATTATGCAAGAAACACATGTAAAATAATTATAAAAACACATACTAAAACACAATTATCACTTACCACGTGACCCAAAAATGTGATTTCTGACTGGGAAAACTCACACTTATTCATCTTTAAATAAGGCTTGTATTGCCTTAGTCATTCGAATACTCGTCTTATGTGTTTTGCTTACTTTTCCATTCTATTGCTATACACCATAATATTTTTTAGATACACAACATCAAACTCATAAAAGAAATCATAAAGCATATCATTCATAATATTGCAAAATGTCATAGGGGCATTAGTTAATCTAAATGAAATAACTAGAAATTTGTAGGAACCATACCGAGTTATAAACATTGTCTTTTTTTCATCACTATCGGCTGTCTACACTTGCCAATACCTTCTCCTAAGATCTAAATTAGTGAACACCTCAACTCTTAACAATCTATTTTTCAAGTCTTGAACTAAAGGCACATGATACTTGTTCTTGATCGTTACCTTGTTTAAGGCTCGATAGTCTACACTATCATGTTTCTTTTGGAACAACATCAGCGCACCATGCCATGCCAAGCACTATAAATAGGGGAATTATGATGTAAAAAGGTGCATTAATCCTATGTCGGATAGATAAGGGATAGTCTTAGGCCTTATGAACGCAAGTGTTACACACCCCTTTAAGTTGATTTGTTAGGGAGAGGGTAATGGCCTTGTGACTAAGTCATATCAAAGCCAACCCTTGATCTCATCTGATCCCATGTTGAATGCCACGTGTCATTAGTGGAACAATAATTATTGGTGTCAGGATAATGGTTGGCAGGGCGGGCCATTTGTGATAAAGAAGTTACGAGGTTGGGTAAGGTAGAATGTCAAGCCGAGCACTCTAAATAAGGGACATGCGATGTAGAAAGGTGCATCAGTCCCATATTGAATAGACAAGGGATGATCTTAAGGCTTATAAGTAAGGGTGTTACACACCCTTAAATTTGATCTTTTAAGGAGATGGTAATGGCCCCTTGACAATTATAAAGGGCTTTGAATGGTTGAATGAAACCCGTTTCAAACAATTCACTAAGTTTTTTTCAAAGTTCCACTAAATCCAATAGGGACATCTTATATGGGGAACGTGCAAGTGGGATCAAACTAGGAACTAACTTGATCCTGTGATATACCTCGTAATGAGGGGGAAAAGTTTTTTACAACTCCTTCAACATTACATCCCGAAATTTCCTCAACTAACTTATAACTACATCGGGGAATTTTAGTATATGCTCTTTAATAATCTCCCATATTACAACGAGATGGGTCTCTTTATCTTTCTTTAAACCTTTCTCAATGCTCATGACCGAAACATGTCCTATCGCTATTGAAGGATCCATTGTTTCACTATTTAACCTATAACAATTTACGTAGAAGGAATTTTTCTCTTTCATTAGAATCATACCTCCCAAACTTGGATACAGCACTGTCTTTATTGTTATAAGGAAATCGATCCACAATATCATCTTGAAATCCTTAAATTGTATGACTATGCAATTTAAATTGGAAATTAATCTTCCTATGCTAATTAAAATGTTGTAACTAGCTCCTACAATTGCTTGTGTCTTATCTGTAAGAGTTTTAATTTTCATCGGGGTCTTAGACACTTTAAGACTTATCTTTCACACCATTTTTTCTACAAGGAAACAATGTGTTGCACTCGTATTCAACATTTTGGTCACATCCTTCCCGTTAATCTATATACTCACATACATTAGTTTATCAAAGAGAATAGATTCACCATTATTCTCATTTAACAAGGTGATCAAATTTGATATCACATTCTCTAAAGATTCTCCATCTTCTTTAACTATCAAGGCATTCAGTCTCTCCTTTCTTAGACACTCTTTCACAAAATGTGGACCACCGCATAAGTAATAAGCAACTTTGTCCTTCCTAGAGGATGTCTCCCCACTCTTTAAGCCATCATTTGCTTACCTTTACCCCTAAAATCCCCCTTCTTAAAGTCTTTCTTCTTTATTTCCCTTGGTCTTCTCCTGCAGGGCATGGCCTTTTCCCTTTAAAGAATTGAAGGAGCTTATATTAGATTCCTTCACCACCTAAAAGTCCACTAAAGCATTCATAACTATGATTGCACTAACTACATCCTTCACATTTTACCTCCATAACTTCATTTGTGCCCAAGGTTATAACCCGGACAAAAAGTTAAAAGGCTTGCCCTCGTCTGACATGTTATTGATATCAAGCATTAGAGAACTAAATTATTTAACATAATCTCTTACCAAACCATCATTCTTGAGTTTCTTCAAGGCATCTCCCATGAACCAAGAAGTATTCATTGGAAGGAATAAATCTTTTAACTCCTTCTTCATTAATGCTCACGTATCCAAGGGAGTTCTACCCACATTAATCTCAGTAAAGATCATCCTTCTCCACCAAAACTTGGCATCCTCATCTAAATAAATGGTTGTGAAATTGACCTTTTCAAGATCTGGCACCTTAACAGTCGTAAAGTACTACCCTATATCCCACAACAAGTTCATAAACACCTTGACACCTTGCACACCTTTAAAAACCTTAGGTTCTCGTAGCTTCACTATTGGAAATTAAGGTGTTGAGCTTTCTACATGATCAACATCTTGTGTCGCAATGACATGTTTTGAGATCGTAATCTCAAACTGAAAGTCCTCATATCTCATATGCCTTTAAAAAATCTGCCACTTGTTATTACAACTATCATCATCTTGAACTGAGATTAATAGGATGTGACCTCTTCCTCCACTATAAGAATCGATCCTACGAGTGCTTTCACCCTAGTTAATTGTTTAGTACAATTGTTACCTCCCACTATTTTGATATACCTCCCACTATTTTGATATTAGGTTTTGATACCAACTAATGTGAAAGTGATTGCGGTTGGCCACATACAAAATTAGCTCAAATTAATCTATCTTTCTTGCACAATTTAACAATTTAATTCG
>JAOXYD010102161.1:0-11700 GCA_028565735.1 Pinacopodium congolense | reverse complement strand
CACAATAAAAACAACCTAATATGCAATAAACGCATGCAAAACACTTAGAAAAACACATACAAAAACACAATTATCAAGGACCTTTCTAAATTTAGAGGAACTGAGGGTTTTAGAGCTTGTTCTAACCTATAGGCTAATATCTTAAACGAATCGCAACTTTTCTTTTTTCAGGATCAATTATAAGTCTATAATCCTAGATTTATCTTCCACCAAGCTTTCGTATTTGCTATTCGCTTGTTGTATGTTTGACTTAGTTTCTTTATTGTCTTTAGTGTTTAGTTTTAATGTATTTTCGTTTAGGGATTTTTTTTTATTTTTCCTTTAGGCAACATTAAAATAGGTTTAGCATACCCTAACTTCCTGTGGGATCGACCCTAACTTACCCTAGCTATTAGTTAGGTTAGTTAGGTAAATTTTATTATTTGGTAGCTTACGAAGAGCTTACCACTATATTTTGTTTAAATGAAGAACTTAGTGCTTATTATAACTTAATCACTTAGAGTAAAGTTAAAAATAAACTTAAGATCTGAGAAATCTACCTAATTTGATGGAAATTTCATTAAAAACCTTGATTAGATCATTTCATAACAAGTCCTTGGTTTATCTTGAGGGCTATAATCTAAAAATTGGAATTTTTAGGTTAAGCTTCTTAAACTTTAAGCTTAATGCTTAAAATTGATGCATGACCAAACTTCAACTTAAGTAATTAGAGAAAAATCATTTTCTTAACCATAACATTCCTTTGATTTAATGAATTGACACTAGGACAGGCCCTTCAATCCTTAATTAACTCATTTAGATCATTTAAAACCAATTTCTTAACCAATTAATCCATTAGGCAATCCTTAAACCTAAATTTAATCATCTTTGTATAACTTGACATTTTTAAGTTAAATTATTTACTTTCGTTAGTAATTTCATTTAATTTGGATTCTCTAAATAATCAAGACATAATTACTACTTTCAAATTGTAAATCCTTGTGGGAATAATAATATGGGACTTAAATATTCTATTATATTACTTGTGATATGTATATTTGTTGAAACGTAGGTTTTAAATTGTTAAAGAAAAATGTGCTTGAATTGCATCAATTAGTTATTAATTTGGATAATTTGGTCTCATTAGACAACCAACACACTAAATTTTTTTTATTGTTGCTAGGGATCATAGATTGTAATTGGAATACTAGGATAAATTGGAGTAGATTTGTCTAGAGCTTGTTTATATTATCTATATTGTTTAGCCTCGCTATAATTGTTTTTTTAAATTTTTTCTTGCTTATTTGGTGTTGTTTTTCTTATTTAGTGGTTTGTTTTAAATTCCATTCTTTTTATAATTTGTATGCATCCTCTGGGAAAAAAACCCAAGATACTTGAATTTGATCTGAAACTTAAATTTGATCCAAAACTTAAGTGAACAATTTGTAAGCAAAAGAAAGAAACTCAAGCGAGCACTTCTAAAATTACAAGAGCAAAAGCTTTTAGTGAACAATCCATTGATTTAGACAAGGGTCCTCCAGAACAATTAACTAAGAGACCTCAAGAGGGGGCTAGACAACCATCTACAATAGGTTTACCCTTAAAAATAGAGGGCGACCTATAGCAAGCATTATGCACCTAGGGTTAATGCAAATAACATTGAAATTCCATAAAGTATCATTTTTATAGTTAGAGGTTCCCAATTTGGTGGTACATCTTTAGAAGATCATAATAAGCATTTACAAAATATCCTTGATATTTTTAATCTTTTTAGGAGTAATGTAGTGTCTGATGATGATGTCAAGCTTAGATTGTTCCCATTTTCCCTTAGAGACATAACTAGAGCATGGCGTAAAACTCATCCACCTGGTTTCATTACAACATAGGAAAATTTAATGAAACTATTTGTAGTTAAAGTTTTATTGCTTGCTAAGATTGTAAATATGAAAATCAAAATTATTTATTTTGTTCAATATGAAAATGAGAGCTTATATGAGGCAAAGGAAAGGTATAGGGAAACGTTGGCCAAGTGTCCAAGTCATGACTTTAATACGTGAAAATAAGTAGACATCTTTTATACTAGTTTTATGCCTTCTACTCGTTGCTTTATAGATGCTACAGTTTGAGGTAGTTTTATGCATAAAACTCCAAAGGAAGCTTACAATTTAATAAAAGAGATAATAAAGAACAATTTTCATTATAACTCTGAACGTCATCGTAGGAAACCATATGGTGTACATGTGAATAATTATATAAATGCTTTAGTAGCCCAAACAGATATCTTGAATAAGAAATTGGATAGTTTGGTTAATGGAGATATTAGTAGCACATTTATGAATCAAGTTGAGTGCAAACATTAGGGTAGTTCCTCCCTTATATCTTTAGATTTTCAAGGAGGTAGTACTTTTGCGAAAGAGCTTGAACAAGCTTAATTGTTAACTATAATAGGCAAAGGAATGACCTATACTCCAATACCTATAACCCTTAATGAAGAAACTGCCAATATTTGTCATGGCGAGACAATCAGAATAGCTACCAACTTATAAAAAGTCATACCACCTAGCTTTAGAGCTAACTTAACTCAACCTAAGAAATCAAATTTAAAATAAACTATGTTGAAGTTTATTCAGGGTAATGAGTCTCAATTACAAAACCATGAAGATTTACTAAAGAATATAGAGAATTAAGATGGCCATCTTGCTCAGCCTTTACAAGAGCGGCTTCTAGGTAAGTTACCTAGCATAACTGAAGCCAATATTAGAGAGTATGTCAAGGCTATTACTCTGAGAAGTGGAGACTAGGGAAGTAGAAAAGAAAAGGAAGGAAGGAAGAAACAGAAAATGGTGATGAAACAGTGGTAGAAGTCGTAAAGGGAAAGGAAGTTGAGAGCGAGAGTTAGGAGCAACTGAGTAGGCTTTTCACTGACCTAAATGTTCAATCATATAAGCCTAGAATTCCTTACCTAAAAATACTTAAGAATTCAAATTTGGATAAGTAATTTGGTAAATTTCTAGAAATGATTAAGAAATTACGTATTAATATCCCATTTGTAGAAGCCATAGCACAAATGCCAAGCTATACTAAAATTTGAAAGGACATTATGTTAAAAAAGAGGAAATTAGAAGATTATCAAATTGTAAAGTTAAATGAAGCGTGTTTTATAATCTTTCTTAAGAAGTCTTCTCCTCAAATCAAGAACTCTAGAAGCTTTACCATTCCATTTGCAATAAGTAACTTACAAATAGATAGGAAACTAATGGACCTAGGAGCAAGCACTAATTCAATTCCCTTATCTATCTTTAAGAAGCTAGGATTGGAAGAACCAAACCTCATAACAGTTTCATTGAAATTATAAAATCGTTCTATTACTTATCTATGAGGGATTATAGAGGATGTGTTAGTCAAGGTTAGCAAGTTCATTTATCCTGTGGATTTCTTAGTGCTTGATAAGAAGGAAGATTTTAAGGTGTCTATTATTCTTAGACCATTTATAGGTACAGCTAGGGCACTAATTGATGTAAATGGTGATAAGATTGAAATTTATTAAATTTTCATATGCTTTTTTAAATTATTTCAATCTTATTTTATTGTTTGAATACTCAATTTGTGATATACTGTGTTTAATGATAGGTTTATTACCTTAGCACAAATTTTGGATCAAAGCATGAATAATTTAAAGCAATTTGAGTATAAAGCCAAAGATTATATCAATTTTAAAAAAAGGAAATCAGTTGAAAAAGCAAGCTACTAAAATGCAGCTTAGTGTGCATTTCAAGTCTCGGTATACGTATAAGTTAATTGACAATTAAAACGATAGCTTTTTTCTTGGATATAAAAAGTGGTAGCCGAAATCAAACGGAGGAGGAGGAGAAACAAAATGACTAGCAAAGAAGTAAATCATAAAAGGGGGAGTTTTTGTCCCCTAGGATCACAAGGAAAGAGAAGAGAGTGGCTGCTGATGGTTGTGGCTTAAAACGACTTGGCAAGTGGTTGGTAAAGCAAGCTTGGCCGAAGCTTACTAAGGGAGTCAATCGATTCCAAGCTTAGTGGATGACAGCTTCAGTTCCAAGTTTCCAGGAGAAAAACTCCTGTCTTCCTTGGCATTTAGTAATTATTTTCAATTAACTTCATGTTCACCTATTGCTTTTGTCTTAGAAACTCGGTTGTAGCTTTCTTTTTAACTTTCTTTTTTTTTTTACTTCTTGTCAAAAATTTCTTTGATTGTTATTTTCATTTGCCTTGTTCTTTTTTCATGGCCGAATACTACATTTTAGTTCTAAGTTTATTGCTTTCTTCCTTCTTATGTTACAACATTTGTTTGCTTATGTTATTAATTTTGTCTTTAGCAAATCTTAATTTAAATTAAGTTTCAATTATGTTTTTTTTATATTTATGCTTTATCTCTTGATTATTATGTGTTTGGTAGTTTAGATTCATGCATTTTCTTAAGTTTTAATTCATTTATTTTCAGTTTTTATTCAAATTATAGTTACTAGAATTCTTGTTTAGAAAGTTAGTTTACGTTTTGATTATTTAAGTTTTAATGAATTAAATAATAACTTAAGTAACATGTGTTTGTGTTAATTTAAATATCAATTTGTGTTTTTCTTTTATTGTTTTAAATTTTTCAGCTTTTTTTCTTTTAATTAATATTGTTTAGTGTTCATTTAATTTTTGTTCTGTTTAATTTAATTATGTTTAACTAGTTTAGTTTTGGGTTGGAGGATATTAATGGGCTTTTGGCCTAATAATTGTGTGAATTGATTAGGAATTGATTAAGCATTATGATTTAAGTAAAGATTGAATTGGAATTCCACATAAATGACATGAATTAAAGATTAATTCTTAGAATTGGTCATCCTAGGTTTCATTTCTAATTCTATTGTTAGGAATGAACTTGTGATACGTAATAGTCCTAGTGATTTCCATAAGTAACAATATGCTAATTGAATTTGTCAATGAACTTTATCAACTTAGCCTAGAATTCGAATTCTCTAAGTTACACAATCTAAGCTTGTGAGATTGTGCCTTAGGCTAGTCATTCCCTAGTTGTTAATGCTATAGCATCATTAAATCTGGAGAGCTTATTCTATATTGCCTAGTGATTAGGGATAGGTTTTCTTTCGTATAGGACCTATCTAAAAATTGGTGGAACTAAGGGTTTGAGAGCCAATTTGAACCTATAAGTTAGCATCTTAAACCAAACGCAGGTTATCTATTTCAATGATCAATTATATGTCTAGAATCCCTGATTTATCTTCCATCTAACTTTTGTATTTTTTGTTTGTTTTTTATTTGTTTGTCTTTGTTTTATTAACTGTCTTTAGTATTTAGTTTTAATGTCTTTGCTTCCAAGGGTTTTGTTTTCTTTTTTTTCATTTTTGGCAACATTAGAGATAGCAATTCACTCTAGCTCTCTATGGGATCAACCCTAACTTTCCCTAACTACTTAGTTAGGTAGATTAGGTAATTTTATTATTTGGTAGCTTACGACGAGCTCACCACATGGCAGGAAATTAATTATAAGATTCCAAGATAAAGAAATCAAGTTTGTTGTTTTTAAGGCAATGTGGCACCCTATGGATTATGACTGTTGCAACTTTATTACAGTTAAGCATTTCAAGAGTGACCCTTCTATTATGTTATATTCTAATCATTTACAAAAGGTGTTAACTCATTCTTATTCTATATACCTAGATAAGGAAAAATTAGTGAAGTTTTAGGTGCTTTAGAAGTAAGAAAGGTGTTCCCATGGTTGTATCCATCCATGATGTTTTAACTTCTAAATAGGCCAATCAAGCCATTTCCTAGGCCTTCACTAGAGGAACAACTTGAATTATAACTCAAGCCTCTTCAATCGCACCTAAAGTATGCATTTCTTACTTTCCCACTGCATTTACCTATTATTATTTCATCATCATTGACTAATAATACAGATGAAATTTTGTTGAAAGTATTATGACATCATATATGAGCCATTGATTGGACCATTATAGACATTAAGGGGTTAAGTCCTTCAATCCGTACATATAAGATTTTTGTGGAATAAGGAAGCAAGCCAAGAGTCCAATCGCATTGAAGATTGAACCTAGATATAAAAGTAGTATAGAATGAAGTAGTGAAACTTTTATATGCTAGAATAATATTTCCTATCTCTTATTTAACTTTGGTTAGTCTAGTTCAAGTGGAACCTAAAAAAGGTGGCACTACTGTGATTCAAACTAATTAGAGTTAACTAATAGCAACTAGAAGGGTAACTAGTTAGCATATGTGTATAGACTATAGAAAATTAAATGATATTACTGAAAAGGATCACTTCTCATTACATTTCATTGATCAAGTTATAGAAAGACTGGCTAGGCATATTTTTCATTGTGCATTAGATGGGTACAATAACTATTTGCAAATTTCAGTAGCCCTTGAGGACCAATAGAAAACTACATTTACCTATCCTTATGGCATGTTTGCTTATAGATTCATGTCTTTTGGCTTATGTAATGCCCCTACCACTTTTCTATGCTACATGATGGCAATATTGTCTTATATGATTGATAAGTGCTAAATTGATATAGTTTTGATGATATTTTAATACATATGCACCCTTATTTTCATGTTAATTGAGTTAATTTTTGTCTTGATTTTTTATATTTGTAGGTTAGCATAAAACTGAAGTGGAAATCCAACAAATTATAAAAAAATGATGCTAAATTTGAAGTGAAATGGTGGTACATAGTTGACCACATTTTACTCTTGCTGACCTACATTTTACTCAAGTTTAGGACTTAAATGATGGGAGTTAAACGACGTCGTTCAAGTGTTCTTGAAATGCTGTTTTAGTACCAATCAAGATATTTTCAGATGCAACTTATAGATCCACTTGTTGCAAATTTGCCACTTGCCTCCTTCTTCCAAGGGACATATATAAAAAGCCAAAGAACCTATCTTTGTAGAGATTAACACAAATTAGAGTCTCCAATTCAGATATTTAGATTAGGTTTTCTCTTTTCTTCCTTAGGTTAGGGTTCTTTTTTCTGTTCTTCCTCTTCTAGCTTTGTTCATGTGATTTCCAGGTTGTTGTAAGAATTCCTAAGATTTTGTTGAGGTGTTTGAAGGTTGTATAACACTTTGGAGCAACATTTGGTGATATCTAAACCCTTCTTTACCTTATTTAATCTCTTTTATTCATATATATGCAAGAACATGGGCTGTTTTGATTTTAATCTGAATTTATTATATGTTTGTGATGTTTTGAGCTAATTTATACCTTTGAAAAAGTTCTTGAATGTCTTAAGTGCATGATTAACACAAGTTTGGATCATAATCTTTATTTATGTGAGTGTTTAATGATTATTTTAGGTTGGCCACTTAAGATATGATTAAAGATGGTTTAGGATCCGATAATCTTTACCTAAATCATTGGAGAAATTTGTAAAGAACATGGTTTAATCCTTAGATCCAAGAAATCTATCTTGGTTATCATGAGGGCACTAATCTTTAATGAAATTTAAGATTAGAACTTCTTAAACTTTAAGCCTAATACCTATTAATTGATGAAATCACCAAAGTTCAATTTAAGATGGTTAGAGAAAAGACAATGACTTAACCATAGCTTGTATTGAATTAGTGAAGGACCTAGATTAGAGATTCCAACATTTCATAATCCTTAGCATATTAATCAATTTGGTAATTTTACCTCAATTAAGGATCCATACATTGCAAGGAGAGATTGTAGGTTGTTTTTAGTTTGTCTTTAGTCTATCTAACCCTTTTAGTTTAAGCCTTGAATTTCCTTAGATAATTGTAATCCAATTACCTTAGTAGTTTATACAATTAAGTTCTCTGTGAGTTTGACATTCCAAAGTATTATATGTGCCCCTCTTTATTACTTCTGATCGGTATACTGCCGATAAGTTGATTTGGTATTTGATTTAGAATTGCATGTGAATTGATTTAGTTATTGATGTTAAAATAGCAATACCAATTCGACATAGCAAGTTTTTGGTGCCGTTGTTGACGAATTGGTTATTATGTGATATTAAGAATACATTAGTGTTAATTACTCCAAGGTGTAAATATTGTTTTTATTATGTTCTTGGGCTTTGTTTGTTTCTTGTGTTCTTTGTTTTCTATGTTTTCTTTATGTATTGTTTAAGTAGTGGAATATCTTATAGTATTTAGCTTTAGACATTGCAAGGATGTGAAGGCAAGATGACTATTGGCATGATCGCTAATGGTATGAGCCTGAAGTTAATGAGAATTACTAGGGTAATGATGCTTATAATTCAATTATTTTCATTACCCTTGTTATGAATCCTCTTATAATGAACAATATTCACCTTTCTCTTATTCAAAAGAGCCATCAAGTGATATTCAAGCTCAAATTTGTGACTTAGATCAAATTTTGGTTAAACATCCACCTAATCCTCAACCTATTATGACTGAGTTGAAAGCTTCTTGTCCAAACTAGCAAGAGGAATTATGAACCAATCTTAGCCAAGAACTTTCTAATGTCTCTTCCCCACCCATTCCAATTGAATCAAATGTGCTAACATCTTATCCCTTAAAGAGTGGTAGGCAAGAATTTTCAATGCCTTATGTATGGGATGAAAAAGAGGTTAAGTGCTTAAATTCAAACTAAGCTTTCAAATTGGATCATCTTGACTCTTTAGCTAAAATGTTGGATAATTTGACTTCCATCTGTCAAGAAAACAATGATATTAATGTGGATGAGTCTTGGTCTTCTTAACCAAGTCTTAAGAATGAAGTATGTAAAGAAGTCTTTGGGAGTGATGAATCACTCTATGATTTTATGGTTCAAATTGCTTAAAATGTAGCCAAACCTATACATGATGTAGAAGCCAATGAAGTGGGAACTTTACCTTTTTCACATGAGGAATAAATGAGGGAAATTGATACTGAAAAGATCATTAGTGAAGAGGACAAGCTCTTTGTTGTTTCAAAGGACCATGCTTTAGGAGCTTGTGATGAGATTGCTGAGTTTAAACCAAGTGAGATGCCATATGAGCCCTTAGATTTTATAGGTGTTTCTACTTGTATGCCTGGACCTAAAGTTGCAATACTTGATTATTTACCTTGGTATTTTTCTTTGAAAAAGTGTTTTAATTTGATTTTCATTAAGGGTATGATTTATAGTTCATGGAAGAACCTTTTAATAGGTATAAATGTCCTTCTTAACTTGATTGGCCCTTTTGGAAAGTATAGACTTAATCTTATGCATGGAAAGATAAATTTTTATTTAAAATTTCCCTAACTTTAAGATCCAGCTAAAAGACCTCAAAGAAGTGCTTGTTGGAAGGCAGGCAACCTAACCCTTTTATTAAGTCCTTTTAGTTTACTTAAGTGTGCCTTAGGTTTAAGTTAAGTTAGTGTGCTTTTGAGTGTGTTTTATTTAAAATGCTTTTAAGCCTTTGGCTAATTCTTTTGGTTTTGAATTACAAACTCTTTTGGAAAATCTTTTTAGTAGCCTCTTTAAAGTGTCTTTTAAGTTGTTAAGTGTGTTTTTCAAGTATTTTTGTTTTAGTCTTTTATTTGTTAGTAGTTTGTGTTAAGTATTTTTCTTTTAAGTCAAGTTCCTTTTTAGTAATTTGAAGTTATTTTTCTCTTTTTTGATTTGCTTTAATTGTGTTGTGTCCTAGTTTTTAGTTTCTATTTGAATATTTTTTTCAATTTGGATTAGTGTTATTTATGGTTCTTTTAAGTTTTAAAGTTTTTGTGTTTTTGGTTGTGAGTTAATTTTTTTAGTTTTCTTGATACTTTAGTCCTTTATTTTTTATTTTAATGTGTTTTTAGTGTTCTTAAGCTTCATCCATGTTCAATTTTTGTATTTAAATTATTTGGATTTATTAGGAATTGAATTAGGATTGATTTGGAGCAAAATTAATTAAGTTTGGCTGACAAAAATCTGTTCTGAAGAGTAAAACAGTGGGGGAAAAACGACGCCCCTAGCTCGCATTTTAATCCTTGCTTTGGGGAGTTAGATACAACTAGTTAAATGGCACCGTTTAACTACCCAGGTATAGTTGTTTAACTCCTTAAAATGCATAAATATGACGCAGTTTCTCCATTCTTCTCCAGTAACCCTATTTCAAAACAAAACTCGACCCTTCGCCCCTTTTAATTTCAAATCACCATAACTTCTTCAATTCTTGGCCAAATATTTCATGTTCTTGGTGTCAATTTGAAGCTTTTTCAATTCTGATTCAATCTATCCCTTCATTTAGGCCAGATTCTCCTAAAATTGTTCACAATCTACTCTGCTAAATTATGGTATTATTTAACTTCTCTTAATTTCTTTTTTAATATTTGAGATGATTCTAACCTCCAATTGCTTTAATTTTGGTACCATTGTATTAGAAATTTTATTATCTTTCTATTGGTACCAATTTCAACAATTAATTTTATCATCGAATTTTTCGAAATTTTTAATTCAACCAATATTCATCCATTTTGTGCTCAAAAAATTTTCTTTTTTTTTTGTGTTTTCTAACTATGTTCTATATGTTTATTGAACTATTTTTATTCCAATGGCACCTAGGAGGTCTACTCGAGCATCTAGCTTTGAAGCTTAACCTGATTTCGATCGTTCTCAGTTTACGAACCAAGAGAATGCTGATTGGTATAAGGCTCAGTACAATAACGAGTTTATAGTAGAGCAATCTATTGAGCTGAATATGGAAGTAGAATTTGAAACTTTTCCTCTGTTTTGAGCTCTTCAGTGGCTCCCTTTACAGGCCCTTGTTGGCCCATACTATCCCTTATTGGTGAAGGAATTCTTTGCCAATATCAACCAGAAGAATGTCAAAGACCTATTAGCGATTAGGTCATCAGCACGACGTATTCCTATTGTGCTTCCTCGTCCCTTTCTTGCTAAATTCCTCAATGTACCAGATGATGGAGATTTATTTATTCATAAGGTTGATAGGGTTTGAGGTGATTCAGTTGGTTCTGATACTTCATTTTTTATGGATTTAGCTAGAGCTCAATTAGGGTTGGCTAGTCCACCTAATTGTCGAGGCTATCCTACTTCTCAATTGACCATTAGAGATCATATTGCTATTGCTATTTTTAGTAACAATGTTCTTCCTAAAGCAAGTGGTCTCAATCAGCTTGGATTTCATGATACTTACCTTTTGTAAAAGTTACTTCATGGCTTAGGAGTCGTTGAGGGTTTCCATTTAGCGAGTTTTATTTTATAAAGTATGCAAAATCTAGTTTGACACACCCATTTGATCAAAAACTTTTTTTCCCTTGTTTTCTTACGAGGATTTTCGAGTTAGTTGGTGTTCCTTTTAATGGTGAGTTGGCAGTCAATCCTACCAACTCTGTTTCCTATTCTTCAATCAAGCTTTGCTCGTATTATAAAGTTGGTGGACAGTGGAGAAACACTTTCTATAGGCCCTTACAGGTAGGTGAGCATGTTAATGACTATTGTTCGTTGGTTGAATGATTAAAAATGGGTGTTCTCTAAACTGATTTTACTTTGAAAACTAAAATGAGATTAATTGAAAACCAACGTGACGAAAGTCAAGTGCACCTATCGCACAAGTAATAAAGCAGAGTAAAATTTAAGACTCCGAGTGTCGAACCCACAGGGAAAATGTTACTTAATTACTAGGTTGATCATATTACAATTATTTAGGAAAAATCCAAATTAATTGATTAAAAATTGGAAAAAGCTTAAAAAGGTGACACTTTGGCTTA
>JAOXYD010102150.1:0-25404 GCA_028565735.1 Pinacopodium congolense | reverse complement strand
CACATTACTTAAACTATTATTTAATTAACTTAAAACTTAATTAATTAAAACTTAAACTAACTTTCTAACTAAAATTCCAATTACTATAAATAAAATAAAAACAATAAATAAATAAATTAAAACTTAAACCAAATTGTCTTCAATTTGGAATAATAAAACAAATACAGGGTGTGAAGTATAAAAGAGGAAAAGGAGAAAAAAACTCCCATAAATAATAAATTCCAAATTGGAGCATAACCTTGGTAGATTGGAGTGTATTCCATGTAAGTGAAACTTTGGAGAAGTTAATGATTAAGCTTGTTATTTTTATCTAGAGATCAATACTAAAGCACAAGCTTTCTGAAAATAGTTAGATCAAGATAGAATAAAATAAAATAAAAATAACATAAAGAGAAATCATATAAGATGCATACATTTAAAAGATTCATGTTGAAATGAAAATAAAAACCAAATCTAGTGAAAAGAAACAAAATAAAAGATAATCAAACTTGATTTCAAAGTAAAGTCCATGCACATAGCTATCAAGTATCAATTGTAAAAGGTAACGATAGGTGACAGAACTATAGGAACTCCATCCACTTTGTTTTCTATTCCTACCATTGGACAAGCTATAATTATATGTTTAAAATAAGTGTAAATAACCATATCTATGCCTAACACTCAATCCCTAAGCTATAACATCCACTCATACACACTACAATGATCTTAAATAAGTAATTGTAATCAAAGTATTAAGTCATGTAATGTGTTCTAATATGTTCAAGTCTAAGGCTTATGAAGTATTCAAATTCATCAATCCTCTAACACTAATAGGGATTAATTGTGTTGAGATTTTATATGTGTCTTAATATGGTTTTTTCCTTATCTTTAATGTAAAATTGCCTAATTTATGTTCATTTTGAGTTTAAATGCAAGATTGATCATTGGATGTAAAAACTAATTGAAATGATTAGTTTTGGAGAAAAAATGGAGCAAAAATGAGCAAGATGAGTGCTTGACAAATCATCAATAGTGATACACGAATCTATTAAATGGCGTTGTTAAATTCCTAGTAATATTCGTTAATGGTTGGGTTTCAGATCCTTTAACAATGATCATGTACGGCATCATTGAATGATTGTTAACCATCATCAAGCGTCCTGAAAAAAAAAAAAGAATCTAGACTTTTACTCCATAAAACATCAAAAATCCTATTTTGGACATATTTAAGGATTAAGAAAGGTCATTTTTTGTTAGCTCTTTTGCTCTTTTGGAGAGCCACCAATTTATTTTATCTCTTCCCTTTGTTTGATGTTTTAAGCTTTCCATTCAAGTTACAGTTGATCATAGTCTTCTTTTTTATGTTTTAGATAGATTAGAACTTTGTTTTCATCTTATTTCTAATACTCTTTAGCTGTTGTTCTACTCTTGATTCAATTATTTTTCATTTTGTACTTAGGTTATGTTGGATAGTGTATGAACTTTTTATCATTGATGAATAGATTTCTTTATTTTTAATTTCAACATCTTTATTAGTTATTTCAGTACATTTACTTATAGCGTATTTTCTATTTTAATTCATTTCAATATGTTAGGCTTATTTTCCATTGGGTAAGAAGAAATTTAAGGGATTAACGAATTCCAATTGTGAGGATTGAATTAGGTTTGTAATGCGTATTGCGTTTTATACTAAGGTTAAACTAGAACTTCAGTTAAATGCTATAAATTAGGAATTATTCTATAGATTTGGCCATCCTATTTGCGATTTCTATTTTGATTTCTAGGTATGAATCCGTAATTATCATTAGTTAATACTGCAAGTTGGAATAGGTGAATTGAATTTGTAATTGAGAATTAATCAATTTAGTCGATGATTTTAATTCTTTAAGTTACATAATCCATGCATGTGAAATTATGACTTAAGTTTGCTATTCCCTAGTGTTTAATACTGCTACATAATTAAATCTAAAGATTGTATCCTAAGTTATTGTGTGGTCAAGTTTTTGGCTGTGTCAAACTTATCTATAGTTATAGCAATAGAAGACGAAGGTCGTACCTAAGTCTATAAACTAGTGTCTTAGACATAATACAATCTTTATGTTTTAAATGATTAGTTGTAATTTATGGGTCTAAAGCATATCTTCTGCCCGACTTTCTTTTATTGCTAACTGTTTATTTCTATTTTGTGTTCTTATTTATTTGCATTAGTTTCTTAGTTATATTTTTTGTTTGCTTTAGTTTCATAAAAATAAGGAGTAACTTTATTTTTATTTTCTTTAGTGAAACATTAGAAATAGCTTTAACACTTACTAGCTCTCTGTGGAATCAATACTAACTTACCTTTCTATATAGTTAGGAGTCAAAGTTACGAATTTATTATTTGGTAGTCAGCAACAGACTCACCAAGCACATCATGTAAGAGCAATATGCTAAATTCTTCACTTGAACATAATGGGATAGAGCATGAAACAAAATTAACCTATAAACTCTCTTTAAACACCTATGACATTAGCAATCACAAATAAAGATATAGCACGTTTTGTCCATGAATAATTATAGCACAAAGTACATTTAGCTTCAAGCCATTAAACAATCAAAACCAAAATTAATATCAAAGCTTAGTTCACAAGAATCACTCATAGAGTGTTTAACTTAAACATGTGGTTTTTAAAAGCAGCAAATATCCATAATGAACAATTAACTCAAGTGAAGCATCAAGACCATAATTATTATAAAATTAAGTTCATAACTTCATAGCCACGACTCATTCCTTAGTCGATGCCTCTCAAACAAAATTAAACATGTATGACATAAATTAATAACCAAATTTGGTATGGAAACCAAAGTAGCACAAAACATAAAACAACTTGCAAATGCAATCTAATGGAACATTGCTAAAATGTAATCTTATATGCAAAAAATTCTAATAATAAAAATAAAGAGCAATCAAAATAGGTAGGATATAAGTTGGGTTGCCTCCTAACAAGCACTTCTTTAAGGTCTTTTAGCTAGACCTTAATGCTAGAGAATGTGGATTCTCTTGTTGTGTCCATTGTCGTAAACTAGCTATTCTTCTTTATGTTGGTGTGCCACCTCCTTATAGCTCTCCATACCTACTATTGGATGTTGTCTTTCACCATTTATGACATCCATGCTACTCCATAGCATAAAATAGTGATATACACTCCCATTTGATGCTCAAAAACTACAACGCCTATGAAGTCAATATCCTTGGAAGCTCCATTTTCTTCTTTGATGTCCTTATCTTTAATAAATTTTTCACTATCCATACTATAATTAATTTTCAATTCCTCCTTACTTTTGGTTGAATGCACACATTCTAGCTCTCTTGATTTCTTTTCGATGGTGCTAGTTGGTTTGATTTGCTCATATTCAGTAGATGATTCAACTAATTGCCCTATCTATAGTTCCAAGTCATGACGAGAAGCTTCTAATCTCTTTTAACTAGATTTGGTGTTAGAAATAAACTCACTCAGAATCCTGCATAAGGCTAGTTTGAATGCCTCTTCAACTTCCAAAGTTGCTTCACTGGCACTAATCTTAGCTATGAATTCATCCCAAACCTTACATAATGCCAATTTTTCCTTAATTAACATTACTATTAGATATATATGTACTTAAAGCTGCATGTAACGCCTATCTTGATCCCTTTGCGGACTATATATGTACTTAAAGTGTACATATATCATATCCATGCCCAAAATTCAATCTATAAGCTAGAAAATTCATTGATACATGTTGCAATGATTTTTTTTAAATATGTAATTGCAACCAAAGTATTAAGTCATATAATATGTTTTAAGATGTTCAAGGCTAAGGCTTATACAAAATTCAGATTCATCAATCCTCTAATACATCATAGAGGAACACATGCTAAATTTAAAAATTGAATACAAAGGATCAAATAATGAGGTGTGCATAAATCAAAATTAACATCTAGACCTTTTTTAGACACTTATGGTATTAAAAATCACAACTGAAAATATAACACATGCTATTTATAATCAATCCAAACTCGGTATGCATCAACCATTATTTCTATAAGCACTCTAAACCTCAAGTATGATCACAATAATTTTTATAGAGTGCTTAAAATTAATAAGTGGTTCTTATAATACAAATTATCCATAAATGGCAGTAAACTCAAGTAGTGTAATCAAAACCAATGTCAAATATATTCTAAAACAAAATCAATCACATTTGGGTTAAATTAGTAACTAAGATTGAAATTTATGAAGCATACAATCATATGTCAATGTAAACAAATAAAACATGTTAGAATGCAATCCTACATGCATCAAGTTCTAAAAATAAAAATAAAAAGCAATAAAAAGAGATAGGGTATAAGTTGAGGTGGCTCTCAACAAGTGTTTCTTTCAAATTTTTTAGCTAGACCTTAATAGTAAAGAATGTGGATTCTCTTTTTAGGCCCATCATCCTAAACTAGCTCTTCTTTTCTTTATTGGTGTGCCACCTCCTTATAACTCACCATGCCTAATATTTAATGTTTTCTTTCACCATTTATGACTTTCACACTACTCTATGGCATAAAATAGTGGTGTACACCCCCAATTTGATGCTAACAAACTACAATACCTACAAATTCAATAGCCTTGAAAGTTTCATTGTCTTCGTTAATGTCCTTGTCTTTGTTACGCCTTGAATTTAATGAATTTTGATATGAATTTAATCTAATTTAAGGTACATTGCTTCCAATTTCCTTCTAAGTTATGTAATGATGTGTATAATTGCTTAAAATTGTAGATGGAAGATAAAAGTCGAAGAAAATATGAGATTATGTAGAAAAATTCTGATTTTTAGACTAAAATGGTGACTTGATGCAACCCGCCATTGTACTTTCCAAGTCTCTGTATCACTCTTGAAGCAAAGGACATAAACGACGATTTCATAGCCCATTGTATAACTCCTTTCAAGTGCCACTTAAGTACCAGTTAACGAGTTTCAAGTTGGATCTTCAATTATATTGGCCACAACTTTCACAAGTTGCTTTCCACTTATAGTTGACATATAAATTAAGGTTTGGAAGCCAAAAATAAAAAAAGAAGAAGAGAAACATGTTTTTTATATCAATAAAAAAACATGATGAATATGCATGATATCTTTTCTTTCTTAACTAATGTTCGTCATCTTTTTTTATTTTCTTTGCAGATTTAAGTTATTTTTGTGGATTGTAAAGGCTCAATCTGTAAGCATGTTTATAGCTCCATTTTGTGCATTCTAAACTCATCTTTTGTATTTAAATCCACACTTAAGCTTATATATTCAAGAACATGATGAATATGCATGATATCTTTTCTTTCTTAATTCAAATGAATGGCTAAACGTGTTTGTGGTTGAGGAATGGTTATTTGGTGATCTAAATTCATGCTTAGATATGATTAAGGGATGTCTTTTACTTATTTGGATGCTTATAGCTTGTCTTGAATGGATTGTTTAAGATTAAGAAGGTAAATGGAGAAAAAAAGAGGACCAAACTCTTAATCCATGGGAAAATCAATAGGTAACTTGATTTTAATCAATAAAAGAAAAATGATTGGTTAATCTTGAGGGTAGTAATATAAGAATATGAATTTTTAGATTAAGCTTCTTGCACTTTAAGCCTTCTTTTGTTTGATTTAAGAGTGAACCAAACCTTAAACTTCAAAAGTAAGAGAAAAGAAATTGATTTGATCATATCTTTGTCTTGATTTAGTGAAGTTGCCCTAGGACAAGCCCATTTATCCTTAATTAATCCATTTAGATCATTAAAAACTATTTCCTTGACCATTTAATCCATTAATCAACCTTAAATTTCAAAGTTAGTCTTATTTCCAAAGTTGTAAGCCCTTTAGTTTAGTTTGGTAAATTTGGTTAATTTAATCTCTCAAATTGATGTCTTTGGATAATTGTGAGCCATTTTCCTTACTCTTGATTATAAATGATCTATGTGGGATGATAACTCGAGTCTAAAATACTCTCTCTATTACTTATTATCGATATAATTGATATACTTTCCAATTAGTTGGTTTTAACTTTATTTTAAGAAAAGAGCTTCAATTATTAAACTTGGTAATTAATTTGGTAAATTTATCTTAATAGAAACCAACACAATAAGTTTTTGGCATTGTTTTTGGGGATCCAACATAATTTTATTGATAGGAAATTTTGGTATCAATTATTCTAAAGTTGTTAATATTGTTTATATTTCTTATTTGCTTTTCTTTTTAAGTGTGTTTTGTTTTTAATTGTGTATTTGCTTTTATTTAGTAATTGCTTTTATCTTTATTTTTTTAATCTTGTATGCATACTTGAGGCCATAAGTTTGAAAAGCTTAAATTTGATCTTGAATTTGAAAGAACCATCTGAAGGTAAAAGAAAGAATCAAAGACCACCACATTCTCTAGTTAAATTCCCTTATATTCAAATCTTTTAGAAATGGAGCATCAAGAGAAATTAGTTTCTATGCAAGAACAAAATAGAGGACTTACTATGATGGGATTGAACTTAGGAAACAGAAATCATCCTATGACTAGTATTATTAGACCTAGGATAGAATTTGATAATTTTGAGGTCCTTTATAGAATTCTTTCAATGATTAGATCTTTCTAGCTTAGTGGTTCTTCTTTAGAAGACCCCAGTGATAATTTGCAAAATTTTATAGATGTTTGTGATCTCTTCAAAAGTCAAGGTGTATCTAATAATGCAATCGAGCTTAAGTTATTTCCTTTTTCTCTAAGGGATAGAGCTAAGCTTGGTTAAATACTTTTCAACTTGGTTCTTTTACAACATGGAATGATTTAATGAACTTATTCCTAGCCAAATTCTTTCCACCAATAAAAAGAGCAAAGCTAAAAATTCATATTTATTCTTTTTCCTTAAATTAAAATGAAAGTTTGTATGAATCTTGGGAAAGATATAGGGAAATGATTGCAAAGTTTCCAAATCATGGGTTTAATACGTGTGATCAAGTTGATATCTTTTATACTGGACTTATTCCCTCTACTAAGAGTATGATTGATGTAGTAGTAAGAGGTAATCTAATGAGAAAAACTCCAGATGAAGCTTTTAGATTAAAAGAAGAAATGGCAACTAATGGCTTCCAATATAATTTTGAGTGTAATCCGAGAAAGCTATTAGGAGTTCATGCTATAAATGACATAACTGCATTAATAGCTCAACTAGCAGTTCTCAGTAAGCAAATGGAGAATCTAAAGAAGAAAGTTTATGGTAGTTTTTTTTGGAAATGTTAGAACCTATGAAAATTATGGTAATTCATCTTATTTATCCATGGATTGTCAAGGTGAAAATTCCTTTGTCTAAGATCCTGAACAAGTTCAATATGTACAATTTAATAGGCAAAGAGGAGATTTATTTTCTAATACTTACAATTCTAGATGGAGAAATCATCCTAATTTTTCATGGAGTGACAATATAAACATTCAAAATCTTGTAGCCAATTTTTAAAGGAATCCTCCTTCTTGTTTTAGACCAAATCAATTTGTTTAACTAGTGTGGATGAGATTATGTTTAGATACATTCAAGAATCTAGACAAGAAAAACAAGGCCAAATAAGGGATTAGCTAACCAAGTGAGTAGGTTAGCTATTATTGTGCGAGAGCATATCCCAAGTCAATTACCTAGCAATATTGAACTCAATCTAAGAGAATATACAAAGGCTATTACCCTTAAAAGTGGAAAGGAAGTAAGAAGTAAAGAGTTAGTAAAGAATTCAAGTGAAAGTGAAGAGATGGAAGTAGAAAAAGAAGAAAATGAGAAAGGTAAGAAAGTGGTAAGTGAGGAACAAAAGCGACCCCGTAGGCTTTTTGCAGATCTAATTTTAGAACCATACAAGCCTAAAATCCTTTACATTCAAAGGTTAAAGAATGCCAACTTGGATAAGCAATTTGAGAAATTTTTTGATATGTTCAAGAAATTATATATAAATATCCATTTTATAGAAGCTATCTCTCAAATGCCTATTTATACAAAATTTCTGAAAGACATTTTATTAAAGATGAGAAAATTAGAAGATTACAAGACTATAAAATTAAATGAAGAATGTTCTGCGATCCTTCCAAGGAAGTTACCCCCTAAGCTTAAGGATCCTAATAGTTTTACCATTCCTTATGTAATTGGCAACTTTTAAATAGTTAGGTCTTTGATAGACCTAAGAGTAAGTATAAATTTGATGCCCTTATCTATCTTTAAGAAGTTGGGATTAAAAGAGCCAAAATCTATAACAATCTCGTTACAATTGACAAATAGATTTATTACATATTTACGAGGAATTATTGAAGATGTCTTGATTAAGGTAGATAAGTTTATATATCCCGTGAATTTTCTGGTGTTAGATATGGAAGAAGACTGCAAGGAGTCTATTATTCTTGGACGACCATTTATAGTTATGGCCAGGGCATTTATTGACATTCATAGTGGTAAGTTAATTCTAAGACTCTAAGATAAAGCGATGGAATTTAATGTATTTCATGCAATTCAGCACCCAATAAATCATGATTGTTGTAATTTTATAGGAGTTAAGCATTTTAAGAGTGACCCTTTGGTTGAATTATGTGCTGATTCTTTACAAAAGGTGTTAACTCATTTATAGTCTTTAGTAACTCATTCACAGTTTATAGATTTGAATGAAGAAGGCGTTAAAGAAGCTTTGAGTGCATTAGATGCCAGAAAAGTGTCTTATGATTAGTATCCTTTTAAGAACATTGAAATGTTAAAAAAACCAATTAAGCATTTACTGAAGCTATCCATAGAAGAGCCACCTGAAGTAGAACTTAAGCCTTTTTCCTGTTCATTTGAAATATGTTTTTCTTAACCCTTCATCTAGTTTACTGGTTATAATTTCCTCATCTTTAGATGATAAAATGGAAAACAAGTTAATAGTAGTGTTGCAAGATCATATAGGAGCCATAGGTTAGATAATTGCTTATCTTAAAGGATTAAGTCCTTTTATTTGTACACATAAAATCTTTACGAAAAAAGGAAGTAAACCAAAAGTTCAAACACAGAGAAGGTTAAACCTGAACATGAAAAAAGTAGTAAAGAATGAAGTGATCAAGTTATTAGATGTAGGTATCATTTATCTCATTTCTAATTGACCTTGGGTTAGCCATATATTAGTATTAACTAAGAAAGGTGGTATTAGTGTGGTTTCTAATAAGAATAATGAACAAATCGCAACAAGATAACTAGCTGGCACATCTGCATAGATTATAGACAACTAAATGATGCCACTAGAAATGATCATTTTCCTTTACCTTCCATTGATCAAGTTATTGAAAGATTAGCCATGCATAGTTTTTATTAGGAATTAGACGAGTACAGTGGGTATTTGAAAATTGCAGTTACCCTTAAAGACCAAAAGAAAACAACTTTCATCTGTCCTTATGACATATTTACTTATAAGCACATGCCTTTTAAGCTATGCAATGCCCCAGTAACTTTTCAAAGGTGTATGATGACTATATTTTCTGTATGATATAATCTTGCATCAAGGTATTCATGAAGGATTTTTCTATTTTTGGCACATCTTTTGAATCCTATTTAGAAAATTTAGATAAAGTGCTTAAAATATACGAAGAGACAAATCTAGTTTTGAATTGGAAAAAGTGTCATTTTATAGTTTAAGAATGTATTGTTTTAGGCCATAAGATATCAAGTAAATGTATAGAAGTAGACCCAACGAATATAAATGTGATTGCTCAGCTTTCACCTTCGAATTTAGTTAGAGCTGTCAGGAGTTTCTTAGGTCATGCTAGCTTCTATCGTAGATTCATCAATGGCTTTTCAAAGATAACTAAGCCCCTTATTCATATTTTGACCAAGGATGTAGTGTTTAAGTTTGATGATAAATGTTTACATGCTTTTGAACTATTAAAGACCAAACTTACTAGTACACCCATCCTAGTTTCACCTTATTAGTCTTTACCATTTAAATTGAAGTGCGATGCAAACGATTTCACCATTGGTGCAATTTTAGGGCAAAGGAAGAACAAAATTATTCATCTAATCTATTATGTGAGTAAAACTCTCAATAAAGCTCAAAAGAATTATACGATAACTGAGAAAGATATTTTGGCTATCGTCTTTGCTTTGAACAAATTTTAATCTTACTTAGTTTTATCAAAGGTGACAGTATACACTGATCATGCATCATCAAGTTAAGTTGTATTCCCCTAAATTAATTAAGGAAGTTGCTTATACTATTACTTTTTTTAATCCATCTTGATCTAGGCCCTGCTCTTCTTAGTTTTTTGTAGTTTGTTTTGTTTTTGTTTTGTATGTTAAGTTAGTAGTTTTTGATGTCTTCAATTAGTTTTTTTTTCTTTTTGCTTTTTTCGTGCCCTTAACTTCATGATCCTTATTGTTTTATTCATGATATCTATTTTGGGATCTAGTTTTAGTTATTATACCTGTTGCTTTCACTTTTTCGTTGTTCTTTTTTAGGTGTGATTTTAATGGTGATTCCCTTTTCAATTACAGTAGTTCAAATTTTCTTATCATTCTGGGTTCTTTCTCTCCTTTTTCCCTCATATTTATGCTTTCCTATTCTTTTCTCAACATTGAGGACAATGTTGTATTTAAGTGTGAGGGAGGGACAGAATATTTCGCATTAATGCTTAACTTGTCTACTTAACTTATCCTAAAGTATGTCCATTTATCATCTTTTTCAACATAATCAATAATTTATGAAAAACATTTTCTATTTTGATCCCAAATTTTGGACAATTTTCCTTTTGTTTTCATTTATTATGCCCACTTTAGATGTTAGTGGTTGATTAAGTATGTTAAAGATCGAATAGTTTTAAATTACTTCATGTTTTTAGATGATGACGTCTTTTGATCATTATGAGTTCCATGTTTAAAATGCATAGTTTTAAATAAAATTGCACTTGCTTTTAAAATATCATATCATTTTGCTTTTATTTGAAAAGAAAAAAAAGAAAAAAGAAGAAGAAATTTAAAAAAAAGAAGAAAAAAGTAATAAGTGAGTTTATTCACTCCGCTGGCTTTAAACCAATTGGTTGAAGTTTATAAGTGGTGCTAGCAGCTAGTTAATGTGAGGTCATTTGATTGATGTACCAGGGATGCTCACATTAAAATGTTCATCTTCATGTAATAAGATTGCTTAACCTCTCAACCAAGCTCTAAAAAGCTCACATTTTTGCTTTATGTTTTAGTTTTAATGAATAAAGGATGTTTGATGGTTTTAAAAGATGATACATCTTACTTTAGCACTATTCATTTTACATATGAAATGTAAGTGTGATTAAGTTTGAATTTCAAGAAATATGACGTGATTTAAAATTATTTCTGACTAATTGGCTATATATCATGTTTTAGGCACATAATGTTTGAAACCCTGCGGAAATTGGCCCATTGATTGTGTTTGATGAGTTGGACAAGTTTTTCTATGCTTATAGGTCATGTTGAACTTGATGATTGAGTAATTTTCTTGAAAACAAGTAGAGTTTAAGTGTGGGGGAATTATTAGGCCTTGAATTTAATGCATTTTATATTAATTTCTTCTAATTTTAAGGTACATTGCTCTCAATTTACTGTTAGGTTGTTTAATTATGTGTATAAATGATTAAAATTGTTGATGGAAGCTAAAACTTAAAGAAAATCCAAGATTATGCAACAAAAATTTTGATTTTTAAACTAAAACGGCAACATGATGCAACCCGTTGTTGTACTTCCCAGGTTGTCGTATTATTCTCGAAGTAGAGGACTTAAACGGCGATTTCATAGCCTACCATATTACTCATTTCAAGCATCGTTTAAGTACCAGTTGACGAGTTTCCAACTGGATCTTCGATTCTATTAACTGCAATTTGCACAAGTTGCTTCCCACTTGCAACTAACATATAAATGGAGGTTTAAAAGCCATAAACAAAAAGAAGAAACAGAGAGAAACATGTTTTTCAGATCAATCTTCAGATTCTCTCATAGTTTAGGGCTCCTGACTAGTGTTCTTCATCTTTTTTTATTCTCTTTGCAGATTTAAGTTGTTTTTGTGGATTGTAAAGGCTCAATCATATATCTTAGACTTGTAGGCATGTTTGTAGCTCTAATTGGTGCATTTTAAACTCATCTTTTGTATTGAAATCCACTCTTACGCATATATATTCAAGAATATGATGAATATGCATGATATCTTTTCTTTCTTAATTCAAATGAGTGGCTAAATGTGTTTGTGGTTGAGGAATGGTTATTTGATGATCTGAATACATGTTTAGATATGATTAAGGGTTATCTTTTACTTATTTAAATGTTTAAAGCTTGTCTTGAATAGATTGATTAAGACTAAGAAGGTAAACGGAGAAAGAAGAGGAACAATCTCTTAATCCATTGAAAAATCAATAAGTAACTTGATTTTAATCAATATAAGACAAATAATTGGTTAATCTTGAGGGCAGCTTGTTGCACTTTAAGACTTATTTTAGTTAATTTAAGAGAGGACCAAACCTTAAACTTCAAAAGTAAGAGAAAAGAAATTGATTTGATTATAACCTTGTCTTGTTTTAGTGAAGTTGCCCTAAGACAAGTCCCTTTATCCTTAATTAATCTATTTAGATCATGAAAATTATTTTCTTAACCTTTTAATCCATTAAACAACCTTAAATTTCAAAGTTAGTTTTATTTACAAAGCTATAAGAGCTATAGTTTAGTTTTGTAAATTTAGTTAATTTAATCTCTCAAATTGACGTCTTTAGATAACTGTGAGCCATTTTCCTTACTTTTGGCTTTAAGTGATCTCCGTGTGATGATAACTCAAGTCTACTCACTCAATTACTTGTGATCGGTATACTTACCAGTTAATTGGATTTAACTTTATTTTGAGAAAAAGAGGTTCAATTGTTAAATTTGGTAATTAATTTGGTAAATTTGATCTTAATAAAAACCAACGCAACAGTCTTCAAATGATTTCTCACTATCTACATTAGATTTAATTTTCAACTCCTCCTCGATTTTGGTTGAATGCATATATTCTAGCTCTCTTGGTTCCTCTTCGATGGTACTAATTGGTTTAATTTGCTCATATTCAGTAGATGACTTAACTAATTGCCTTATTTGTAGTTCCAAGTTGTTGCGAGAAACTTCTAATCTCTCTTAACTAGATTTGGTGTTAGAAATAAATTCACTCGATCCCCAGCACGACTAGTTTAGTCTCCTCTTCAACTTTCTGAGGTTGCTTTGATGGCATTTCTATTAGATATGAACTCATCCCAAACCTTATATAATGTTGAGTGTGACTCTTCTTCAGCTTCTAAGTTTCCTTGATATGTATTTCTATTAGATATATATGCATTTAAAGCTATATACAATGCCCATCTCGATTCCTCTACGAACTGCTAGTGATGATAAATGATTGAGGGTGGCTCAAGGTAATTTCCATTATGTTCAAAGTGGCAAGGGTGTTCTTTCTAATCATACTAGTATGCATCGTCTTGTTAGTTTTTGTTGCACTCCCCTCTCATAGTTTGACACTCCTTCATCTTTACACCACTAGAGGCCTTGCTAGTGGCAACCTTGCCATGCCATAATGTCGACTACCTATACTTCAACACTCCCCACATAAGACCAATAAAATAAAATCTATACAATTAAACATTAAAAGTAAAATAAAAGAAAATGGCTAGTCTAAGAAAGAATATAAAACACTAATGATAACGTAGTCCCCAATCATAACATCAAAACACTAATAATAACGTAGTCCCCAGTAATAGCATCAAAAACTTGATAATGTGTGAGTCTACCTAAGTTTTAAATAAAATTTAACTATGAGGCACGCTAAACTAAATCACAATACACAAAAAAAAAATTTAACTATGAAGCACGCTAAACTAAATCACAATACACAAAAAGACAAGTGTACGTATCGCTAATGTTATATAGTTTTAGTGAATTCATGTGTCAATCCATAAGAACTGCTATTACCAATGGATTCCTATATAGATAGTACTGATCAAATACGACTTTCGAAGTATTTCGGTCTCACACTCCAAGTAAGAATGTTATAAAGCAAACAAGAAAAGAAAGCAGGCAACAACGCACAGAAGAGATAGAGTAAAAACACCAACCTTTATATTACTATAAAGTAAAAATATCAACCTTTATATTACTTTTTCTCAACAACAAAAAAAAACAAAGAAGCTCTCTTAGATAAAATGAGGAGAGTAAGGCTCGAATGAACTATATATAAGCCTTCTAGCTTAAATGTAAAGTTACAATCCGAATTCTAACTAAACTGCACTTTCTAAGATCATAGTAAAGATTACGACTATCTCTGCTCTAGATTACATTAACAATTGGATGACGCCCCCATCCAAATAGGACTCTAACTAATAAAACATAATCATATTACAACTGAAAGACTAGAATTTATATTTTACTAAGAAACTAACATACTTATTCTCGAAGGTCTCCACTATCTGCACAAGTTAAGTCTTACTGTAACCCTAACTCTTAATCTCGCTACATCATCCAAAATTTCTCCACAATCTTTATCCATTAATGATGCTGAGTGAATTTTGCCAAAGCTAACGTAACACACTGGTCTAATCCAATGCTTACCACAACAAGTATGTTAGTCGTAGTCCGTTCATCCGAACATAGGCCAAGTCTTTAGTCTTGGATAAGTCAATCCCTGTAAGGTCCAAGACTCATATCAAAATTAGCATAAAATATAATCTCAGTTACCCACGTTTGTTTTATTGTTTTTCTATGTCTTCCTTATCCGAGTGATCCATCTAACTTTCCCCGGCGCATCTTATAGACCGCTTAGAAGTAATCCGAAATTTAAGGGCCTACCACTCTGTTGCTTGCTAGGTTTTGCGTGCAAAATTTTGCATATACAAGCTTTAATTGATGCAGGACTGAACCAATATCTAAAGAGTAATATTCACAAACTTTACCTTATTTACGGCACTACTACTCAAATTGCCATACAAGTTAATCCAATCTTATCCATAGGAAATTCACCTGATTTGGCAATAATGATGTGAAAAGAAGAAGAAGAAGAACGAAGAACGAAGAACGAAGATCAAAGATCAAAGATCAAAGATCAACTGCTAGTGAGGATGAAATTTTGCAAGTTGAAAATAGTCATAATAAGAAACAAATAGAATTAACAAGAAGACATTTGCTCAAGATTGAAAAACTACGAAGATATGCATACCACCATGATGAAGTAACGAGGTAGAAAACTAGGGAGACCTGTCTACACACTGTCGGGAGGGAGGAGGGCACTGGCCACATGGATGGAGACAGATACAGTGACGATGGAGATGGTAGACGAGGCAAAAATCTAAGATGAGTAAAAAGGATCCAAATGTTTCTAGCAGACGGTGCGGGCGGCAAAGGCAGAAAACTAAGGTCATGTAAATTGTTGCCAGTGGCCAAGGAAAACGACTCTGAAGGCACTGCGAGCTGGAAGGACCTACGACTGCGTGGTGAGGGTGAGGTGTTGACCTGTGAGAGGAGAAGGGAAATCTCACCGCACTAAACATCATCAATTTTCCCTTTATTTATTTTTTTTATGTATTTATCAAGGTTTTTAATTAGAAATTCAGATGTACCATACCAAATTTAAATATTGTTTGGTATAAAAAATATCGGTAGATACTGGAATTAAAATAAAAATAAAAATTTTAAAAAAGAAAAATTTTGTATTTTGACTTTTTAAATTTAAAATTATGTTAAAAACTATATAATATAATATATTTATAAACTATTTTATAAATTTTATAAAATTTAGAAACTAATTTATAATTTTAAAAAATTATATCGATACCATGATATTAGTTTTAATTTAAAACTAAATCCCATACGGATACCATTATAATATTCAAAACATTGGTATTTATAAAAAAAACTTAAATTTTTGTATAGTGTCCATAAAAGAAATTAGAAAAACATAATGTCACTGTTACATGACAATTAATTGAAGGAGTTTTGAGGTCATTATTATTCTTTTTTTAATGTTTGTTAAATATTAACTCTTTTTAATATTTTTAAAATGTTATGAAATATTAAGAGTTAACATTAATTAAACATTAAGATCTAATTTAATCTTTTTCTTATACATTTTAATTTAGTTATATTTTCATACATATATCTCAACTTTCTTAATTCTGCAATTGGTATTTATAAGAAGTACTCGTGTTCAAACATTTGGTAGGCATTTCATAATTTTCTACATAAGGAAGTATGTAGTTTAAAAAAGTCAACTTTCCTTTTATTTTACCTGATAATAATAAGTTAATTATGCTACCTGAATTAAGTAATCTAACACTTATTTATATTTTAGCATATTTATGGATGCATAAACATCTAAATCTCAAATAAACAAAGTAGGTGAATTTAATTTAACAGCAGTTTCAACGTAGAAACAAAAGCTTCATTTGAACGCTTACGTTCCATCCTAAATTTTGAACGTAAAAAAGAGACACTAGATAATATGTTTGCTATAATGTATTTGGCATTTAACAATTTCAAACTTTTGTCAAAATTGAAAATTTTTTTGAACATTTTTCAATTTATAAAACGTTAAAATCTGTCTAAATGACAATTTTTGTGAAAATCATAATTAATCTTATTTAAATGTAGTGAAATATCAATTTTTAAAAATTGATTTAAATATTAGAATTCAATTCAGCCCCGGATATCATATTTCTTGGACTATTTGTCTATTTATATTATTCATACTCTACAAACGTTCGTGTCCAACAGCAAAAGGGTACGCACATCATAGTCTTTGCGTTCATCTAGGCTAGATACAGGGCGGTGTCAGCGTTTGTGCAGAGCAAGCAACCTTCATCATACTACTTGCTGTCTTCATTAAGCCTAGCTGCTGCTGCCACACAGATGCTGCAACTCCACCAGGAGTAGTACTGATGTCAGGTTTGTTCCTCATCTCTGCTGCAATCACACCTCTAGCGTCTTCACTTGTTGCTTTTCTATCCGACGCCAACCTCAAAGTCGCATCCTTTCACATATATGTATAACACCAAACCTTAATTTTAACTGAAATTATGTACAGCCCATTAGTCTCAGAGTTAACGGAATAATTACCGCTAGAACGTCAGACAGAGTGGTTTTATCTTCGTCTCGCGTCATCCTGAGGTTGAACTCAGCTGCAGACTGCGCTTGCGCAGCTATTCCACCGGGAACCGTCTCGTTACTACCGATAGCTTTAACCTCCGCTGCTTGTATCGCCGCTGCATCACTCTGGTCAATCGGCTTGTCTCCTGCCGACAGAGCAGTCGCCTCCAAGGCATCACCTATTGTTATGTCCAGTCCCGCCCCTGGAGATAGTGTCGACACACTCGGGTCGACATATTGTCCCACAATCTGTCACCAATGGACCCAACATTATAACAGCTAATTAATCAAGACTAACTTGTAGGTAATCGACAAAAACTTAATACAAGGTGCTAGCCAACAAAGCTATCATATAAGATCACTAGGATGCTGTTGGGGATCGCTTACCCAAACGTTGTTCTATTAACTAATAAGACAGATCCTTCTTACATGTGTGATCACCTTACGTCAAAGTGAGGAAATTAAACTACTGCAACTAAAATGTGTAGCAAGGACATTAGTAAAACTAAACCTCTTCACCAACTCTTTCGGTGACAACAGGGGCACCACCAACAGTTGATTCAGTACTAGTAACTCCCTGCTCTGCAACTGCTTCAGTGATATCGTTGCGATCCACCGCAACAGCTCTCAGATTTAATCTTGCGGCGGATTCCATAACTGCGGCTGGACTGCCTCTTGGAGGTTGACCTAGGACTTGGCTCTCAACTGACTGAGCGACAGAAGCATCATGTGATGCAATTGGCTTTGACGCGAGCTCCCCGTGTATGTCGAAAACGTCGCCATAATTGATAGGATCTCGGCCAGACTCTGGCCGTCGAGGTTGTTCCTGGCTCATTTTTATGGCTTCTGGGGGTGTTGGTCTTTGCTGGGGGAAGTAATAAGTAGGTCATTGGGCTGAATGGCCCCATGACAGCAAAGCTTACACGTGTTGAAAAGATGCAAGAGTCTTGGAGATTAGGAGGATCACAGAAAATGGGGGGTTTGGTAGCTAGGGTGCACGAATTAGCCACGTGGAAAGTTGTCATCGAATTGCATACGTAGACAAGCGATCATTAAGATAGGCAGCTCCCTTCCTGTCTTGGTCACTTTTGAAGTGTATATGGATTATCCATAAAGCTCGGCCTTCTCATAAGAACGAAATTTTTTCATGGAGGATCGTTTTGGCCCACACGTTGAATTAGTGAGATGATCCAACTGAGCAAGGATATAGTAATTATTATAGTTGTTAATGATCCTTTTGTCCAGTTGACTCATAATAAAATATCTTTAAAGTTTTAGGTTGAAATACATTTTTTTTTCAAATTTTCATTTCCTTGAAAATAACCTAATTTTAGGTTAAAATATAATATTTTCATCATATATAAAATATTTTTCATAAACGTATAAAAATTTATCAAGTGACCATTTATGGATTTTAATACAAAATGAATACCTTTTAGACTAGTTTTCTCCAAAATTTTTAATGAGTTTAATCTATAACTTCAAATATTAAAACTCTTTATAAAAATATGAAACTAGTTTTCTCCAAAATTTTTAATGAGTTTAATCTATAACTTCAAATATTAAAACTCTTTATAAAAATCTTTCATATAAGTTAAGCACTCCTAATTCTGAATATAAGTTAATCATATTATTCAAATTTTATTTTCTCTTTAAAACAATTTTATAATCATATAATATTAATCTAATTATATATTTGATTTTGCTTAATTAATTTTACTTTTTGGTTTTTGTATAATTGCATTACATCAAATTTAATTTGAATCTAGATTATGATTATTATTTATTTTTAACTTTGTTTAATCCCATCGATTTAATTTTAAATGTGTTTGATTGTTTCTCAATTTTATCATTTTTTTCTTAAATTTCATCTATTCCAAATTTGTTGTATTTTTATCATATCTAATATGTGTCATTATGTTATGGTTAATTATGATTATCCATTTCCATTTAGATTTTAATTAATTTTTTAATGTATTGATACATAATATTTTTATTATTAGAAGGAAAACAAAATTTTTATGATTTTCAAAGTTAATACCACTTTAAAATTTATAATATAAATAATTTATCATTACAATAAAAACACAAATTTTTAATTGTATTGTATTATAAATTTCAATTTTCTTTCTAATAACTCCCCTCAAATTCATAAATTATATGAAACTACCTTCATTGCATAACTATCAGGCCTTTGGCGGTATTTGTACAAACGAATTGAGAAATCTCTATAAGTAGTAAAAGGAAAGATAAGCTAAAGGTGCTAATTTATGTCGACCATACGTCTCTATATAATAGGAATTGAGCCTTTTTAGTAATTTAATTGGAATATAATTCTTATTTTAATTAAATTTAAATTTAAATTACAACTGATTCTAATTAAATTTTAATTAGGCTAAAATAAGATCTAATGTCTAAATTTTGTCTTTATTTATCAAATATCTTATATTTAATTTTAAAGTTCATCAAACTTTATAATAAAATTCAACTTGATTAAATTGCATTTTTTTCTCTTCGTTTAATATCCATAAATAATTCGAACACAAGATCTGGAATTCCAATGTTAAAATCAAGAATAATAAAGAATACTACATCTTTTTATAAAAAATCTCAATCCTATGAAAAGATTAGTTCCTGCACATTGTATGAATTATACAATCAATCTTAAAGAAGAAAAAAAAATAGAAAAGCTCATGATGTAAGGTCTTAAATTCTTGGTTCCTTGATGATTGATGTGTTAAATCCTCTTCTTGATCTTTGAATTGTTTAAATACTCTCTCCTTCAAAATTGTATGGAAATCCTTAGAGATAGCTTAAGAATTGATATTTCCCTTTTAGCGGCTCTTAGGAGGTATCTAAAGGTAAAAGTTCCTGAAAAGATGAAAAAATTAAGTTAAAAGGCAAGTGAAGGTGGAACTAGCCACTAGCCCACCTGTGGCCACTTTCTAGACAAACTCCATGGGGTGTGTGGCTTACCCTGTAGTCTTCCTATTGGTTTTTTAACTTTTTCCTTTCTTTAGTCTTTTCGTTGTAAGTCTATAACTCCTTTTTTGCTTATCCTTTAGTCATGAAATTTGGTACGGAGCTCCCTTATTTAATATTCTTACATCCTAAATCAACTTCACATCTTTTGTAATCCCAAAGGTACATCAAATTGCTCTTCGAAATCCTATGAAACATGATCAAATGTATGAATCACATAAGTAACATCTCATCCAAGGAATTTAGCTCAATATCCACATAAATCAACTAAATTTTCCTTTTAAAGTAAATTAAACAAACACCAAATCATGCCTAAAATGTGTATGCTTTAGGAGCTATCACTACTTCTTTCAAAAAGGAAGAAACATAACATGTATCAGTCTTTCTTCTCTATTAATATCTAATCTTAATAAAGAAATTATTAGAAACTATTTAGAATAACACTTAATTGCAGTATGAATCTCATAATTATAATGTCATTATAATTTTATTTGTAAATTATATTTAGTCATAGACCTTATTTTATATATTAGTTAATTAAACAAATATGTATTAAATAATTAATGTTTTTAATTATGTCAAAAATCATACAACTAACTGATTACATAAACAACAATCTCCCATTTATGCTAAACTAATCATTTAATTATTCCAATCCAATTTACTATATGATGAACATGCTATTACTAAGATAGTTGTTTAGTAAGAGAATTTTACAAGATTCTATTTAGCACTTGCTTAAATTTTATGGCGATTATCTTAATTATCATCATAATTAAGAAGAATTACCAAAATGTATACTTAAATCTTGACGATACCTTTGCTCTTTTTGTATGCCTAATCGCTCTAATGTTCCACACTACATTACTATTTAAAGAATATAAGGAACAATGTTGAGTTCATTAAAAAAAACTTCATGGTTAAAATATCATTTCCTTAATTTAAAAAATGCATCATAACTTAATTAGCAATTAATGTTGAACCTATCCAACTCTAAATGATTCTAATTAAACCTTAATTAGGACTTACTTTATTTGTTAACAAACTAAAGTTAACATCCATATGACCTTGAATTTAAATATCAACTCTCACACATATAATAATGGATATGTTTATCACTTTATAAGTGTTAGATCACCGAGACTACCATTTTGAATAATACTAACAGTATTAGAGCATAAAATGGTTGTCTCGGTGATCTAACATTGTAATTTGGCTGTTTATGTTAAATATAAGTTACTCTTAATCTAGCATATACAAACTATTTGTATAAATTTAGATTAATTAATTTTACTAAAAAAAGGGATAATAGATTCACCAATGCCCATTCTTTTAGAATTTTTCACTTCAGTGCCAAACTTTCTAAACTTTTTAATTTAATGACCAAAATTATAAAACTCGTTTAAAAAAAGAAAACTTATTAAAGAAGAGTTTGGCTGGTATGTGTTGTGACCATCTAGATTCTTCTTCGTATAATCTTGTGTGATAACCATGTGTATAGTGAAAACACTTTGACTCTCCTTTCTTCCCCTTTTTATTGGTGTGGATATATTCTATTTTTAAATATGATGGTTGTTATCTACTTCTTTTGATTTGGAAAAAGCAATTAATGTTCACAGTGTAGGAGAGATTACTTCATAGTACAGGGAAGGAACCTTTGCAATATATATGGGTTTTGATTTCTCTAGTTTTTTTATGTAGTTGTTCTCTTCATCATTATGAGTATTTATTGCCTTCTTCTTCTTTTAGCATGAGAAAAGAATTTTTGTAGAAATTGTTAACGTGATCGTATAGGAGAGGAACTACCACTGTATAAAAGAGGAAATGTCATGGTACAGTAGAAAATATATTACGATATTAAGAGAGTGCTTATTATTATCTTCTCTCTTTTATATTGTATAGATGAGCAGTTAACATCAACAGTATTACAGTAAAATTGTCATAGTACATGGAAAATTTTATTGCAATATAGAAAAGAACCTTCACTATATATTTAAGTTTTGGTACAGACTTTATTGATTATCATTTTTTTATTAATATTTATTATTATAAACTTTTGGATTGTTACTGATTTGGTGTACTTATTAATTTTATAGTGAATTCTTTCTGGATTAATGCACATATTTTTTATTTCTTATATTAAAAATAATTACGTTAAAAATTTAGTGTTTTTTATATGATTTATTTTATACATTTATATTTGCTCCTTATAATTTCATTCAAATAAAGTTAAGAACCAAGTTAGTAATTCCAAGTGCATAAGCTGAACGACTGAGACGCTAATAAGGGTCTAGGCCTTGAAGACTTGCTTCTATGTGGTACGTTTAGTGATTTCCTCTGTTTTTCTTTGTTTTGTGAGTCCCTTGTGCTAGATCTAGTTTTGGCTAGTCTAAAGATGGAGCCCTTTTGCTATGAGCACCTAGCCTTCAACCTCAGGTCTCATAGGGTCAAACTACTGCCCCCTCTCAATCACCTGTAGAAGGCAATATGCTATAAGAGGCACTGTAAGTCCCTCTAGATGTACATTGGCTAAGACATGAAAACAAGTTATAAGTGATAACTCATATGCTACAGAGCTTCATTATTGGTCACCTCTTAAGGAATTTGGCAAGGAGGTAGTGATGCCATCAGTGGTGATACTTAAGGAAGCAGCTCAGAAGTGGGGTGCCATTGTGATCCATTTCTTCTTAGATAAAAGGCTAGCATTCCCTCCCCTGTCCTTATGGCCTATAAAGAAATGGAAGGCATATGAACTTGAGGATGTGCTCCTTATAGAGAATGGGTTATTTGTCTTTAAATTCACCTTTGTTAGCCATGCTCAAAAGGTCCTAGACAATAGGCCATGGCATTTCAATGACATGCCAGTGTTCCTACAAACATAGAAACCTAGAGTGAGCCTTAAAGACATTAAATCCAAATAGATACCCTTATGGATTAACATCAATAACATCCCATTAGAATTTTAGACTACAAATGGATTAAGTTGCTTAACTAGTTCTTTTTGTAAACCAATTGAAATGGATGAAGCCATAACTACTATAAGAAGGGTAGGTTATGTTAAGATATGTGTAATAGTTGAAAAAGGAAAAGTGCTACCTAAATCAGTTCCTTTTATGAGATGTAATGATGAGAAAGAGTTATTTTTGGATGAGGTTAGGATCACATATCAATGGAGGCTAGCAAAGGAGGCAAATATGGAAGCTAATTGAATATTGCTTTAAGACAAGTAGCTATGAAGAATTGTTAGGGTTAGCATAATAACGTGGGCTTAGGCCTAGTTGATGAAACATAAAGGGATGGGACAGAGAACTTGGGAATTCAACTCACACTCAAAGCCAAGTAGAATTTAGAGGGAGATGTGAATGGGTTAAAGGTGGGGAACTTAGGACATGAATAGAATACCCATAGTGAGAAGAGGATGGCATCTGAAGGTGAATTAGGTAAAAGTTATAATCCTAAGGTTAAAGAAAGTCGGGAGTTGAAGGGCCAAGCAAAAGCTAAAAAGACAGTTGAACAGGTCCAAGGCAACTTGAACACAATTTCAGGAGGTTAGTCAATTAGTACAAAGGGATCAAATGTGGCCAAGAATAATGATTTGCCATAAGAGACGAATTTAGAGAGGACCATTGTCCTAAATAACCAAAATCTGGGAGAGATAGGACTAGGGACTCAAGGATTAGACGGGCTAGTGGACATAACTTAAAGGGTGAATAATAATTATAGCAACCCATTGAGCATTTCCTCTGGTAGAAAACAACAAGGAAGCAATAATATAAATCTATCAAGGATGAAGTAGGAGGATCAAGAAAAGGACCATAATACTGCCACTAAAGATAATAAGGGAGGAGTCAAAGAAGGTCAAACTAATGAATGAGGAGACCTAAAAGACATCCTATGAGTAGTGCTCAACCCTTTCATCTTTAATTTAATGGATTTGTTATGTTGGAATGTTAGAAGTTTAAATGACCCACTAAATAGATGATTTTTTGGGATTATATACAGGAAATAAATCCTATAGTGGTTTTTCTTTTTGAAACTAAACTACGGGATGATTCTATAACTAAGGTCAAGTTTTTGGATGTCAGGTGGTCTTTATATTCCAACCACTCGAATCTCTATTTTTGGGAGGATTATAATAAGTGTGAATCATATAAAGGTCTAGGTTAATAATGTCCATATGACAGTACATTCACTTAGAACTCCTTAAAGTCCAGTTGTAAGCTGTGGTTTAAGTGACAGTTGTATACAATTCTAACTATGGTTTTCAAAGGACATCATTATGGAGGAATCTGGAAGAAATATAGGTTGAGATTATGGATTCTTGATTAATTAGAGGTGATTGTAATGCTACCCTAACCCTATTTGACGCATAAGGGAATGCTTCCTTAAAAATTTTCACTGATGAGTTCTGTCGATGTGTTTCTAAGATTGGTGTGGGGGATCTCAATATGAAGAGACATTTTTTTACTTGGAGTAACAAATAGTAAGGAAGATGTTTCATCTGAAAAAGTTGGATAGAGCTACGGTGAATGGGTATTAGATGAGTAGGTTTCCAGAAAGTTTTGTTCCTTTTAATAACCAAATATTTTCATATCATATTCCTATGGGTGTTAGTGAGCTTGGCTCGAGTATTAAAAGATAGTCTCTATTTAGGTTCAACAATTACCTAGTTCAAGATCTGGGTTTTGATAAGACAGTGAATAGAAGGCTTACTATTTAAATTACTGGATTCCACTTTTTTATCTGTGTCCAAAAGTTGAAGGCTATTAAGGAACAATTAAAGCAGCTAAATGGGAACAAATATCTTAACACTCAAGTTGGAGTGCAAGACTCTAAAATGAAACTTTAGACAGTGCATAATTTATTGTGTCTTACTCCTAATAGTGAGCTATAGATTAGGGAGAACAGAGCAATGGAAGCTTATGTCCAAGTAGTAGGAGTTAACTGTTTTATACTGCAGTAGAGATCTTGGATTCAATGGTTGAAATTAAGGGACAGGAACACCTATTTTCTTTCACAAGTATATACTCGTAAGAAGAAATTCTAATAGGATTGCGAGCTTATAAAATAGTAATGGCAATAAGGAGTACATATAGCAGGATATGAAGAGGATAGCCCTGGATTATTTTCAATATACATTGGGGTCTAGGGACTAGAGTATCTCAACTATCCAATTATTACAGTCTTTTATCGTGATAGAGTTTCAGCTAAGGACATAAAGAAGTTATGGTATGTTTGGTTGAGGGGAATAACTATTCTATTCCTCATCTATTCCTAAGGAATATGAATTCTTTGTTTGGT
>JAOXYD010102139.1:0-11701 GCA_028565735.1 Pinacopodium congolense | reverse complement strand
TGTTCGTTAACCTAAATGACATCATCAGAAAGTCAAAGTGCCCATATCGAGTTCTGAACGCACTCTTTAGCACATCAGCTTCAGTAATTTTCAACTGATAGTACCCAAATTTCATATCAAGTATAGTAAAAACCTGAGCTCCCCATAACTAATCAAGTAGATTTTCTATCCTCGGTAGAGGATACTTGTTCTTCATTGTTACCCGATTCAGCTGCCTGTAGTCTATACACAACTTCAGTGTCCCATCTTTCTTCTTCACAAATAACACTTGTGCACCCCAAGGAGACACACTCAATCTGATAAAGCCCTTATCTAGTAACTCATGCAACTGAGCCTTTAAGGTCCTTAAGTTCTATTGGTACCATCCTATATGAAGGAATAGATATAGGAGCAGTACCTAGAACAAGTTCAATGCTAAACTTCGTCTCTCGATCTGGGGGTAATCCTGGTAACTCCTTAGGAAATACATCAAGAAACTCCCTGGCAATAGGAATATCTTAAGCCGTCATCCCCACACGAGTATCGGTCACATAAGCAAGGTACGCCTCACATCCACTCCGAATCAACTTCAATGCACTAACTAAAAAAATCAACCTGGTTGGTACTACCTGACTAATCCCTCAGAACATTGCTCTGGGCTAACCAGGAGATTCAAGGATCACCTCTTTGGTGTAGCAGTTCAAAATAGCTCGGTGTGCTGTGAGCCAATCCATACCTAGAATAATATCCATCTCTTTTAGCTGTAGCATAATCAGGTCGGTCTTTAACTCCACCTGATTAATATAGATGACACAGCTTTTGCATACCTCACCCACTACTATAGTACTACCCACTAGCGTATTCACTATCCATCCAGATGACGATATATCCCTCTCACAATGCAGTTACATGCCAGATGTGGTGTAATAAAAGAATGGGTCGATCCAGGATCTACTAATGCATATGCTTCAAACTAAAATATGTGCTACCTGCAACAACATCAGGGGAATCCTGAGCCTCCTGTCTAGTGATGGCATAAACTCTGGCATGTTTCCGAGATGAATCACTGCACCCCTCACTTTTAACATCTGAACTCGTAGCACCAGCCCTGCCTTGGCCTTTGCCTCTCTGTCAAGTCCTACTAGCTCTACTCTATTACACCGTCACTTCAGTGGTCGATCCTTCTCTACCCCCAGGCAGTGCCTTAGAAATAATAAGGCAATCCCTGATCAAATGGTCAAAAGATCTACACTGCATACAAGCCCTTATCATCTTCCAGCACTCGCCACCATGCTTTTCCCCATAATGCTCATAATTAGGCATCGGTAGCGGCCTGTTAGATGTCTACCCTCTGCCGTTCTGTTAGGACCTAGACTTCCTCTGCCTCGACTGCCTGCTATGGTGTTTACTAAACTTCCTACTAGGCTCAGTTGGGAAGTCACTGGGCCTCTTACCAATCTTGGACTCTTGTCTAGCCTAAAACCGGCTCTCACCCAATAGCCACTCGATCCAGATAGATGCAGCTCTTAGCTCAGTAAAGCTGCTCAGATTTTTGATAGCCAATCTGGTGCGAATCTGCATATTGAGGCCATCTTCGAAGCTCCTATACTTATCCTCTTTTGTAGGAACTAGTACCATAGTAAAATCTATAAGCGCATTAAACCTCACCTCATACTTTATCATGGTGAGGTTCCCCTGCTTCAATTCTAGAAACTCCTTCATCTTACGATCCAAATAGATTTTAGGCATATATAGTTGGCTTTGAAAGCCCTCAGAAAATCCTCCCATCACAATCTACAAGGTTGGACTGTGCTACCTAGTCTGGTCTTCCACCTGTGATAAGTGGGACCCTCTAGCAAAGAAATAGCTTAATAAAAGCTCTCATTTGGGTCGCAATCCATTTAATCGAAGACTTTCTCAATCCTCTCCAGCCAGCTTTCAACTTCTATGGGGTCTATGCTCTTGAAGAAGTCCACAGCTTCATGTTTTCGAAGCTTATCATATCTCCTCTCTCTCCTCTTCGAAACTCTTGGAGGTGCCTGATCAAAATAGGGAATAAGAGACTCTCTATTAGCTCCTATGGACTCTTGGTCAACTGACTCAATGACCCTATCTTCGATGGCTAATGACCAATAAGAGACAATACAATATAGGTCACTATACATGTTTCACATGTGATTTCACGCCTAAAGGTTTTTATGTTGCCTTAGGGATGCCAAACCATGCTCTGATACCAAACGTGTAGCATCCTACTATCGTAGGACATCTACTCAACATTTTGATGAATATCCGAGTAAATATCCTACAATAGTGGCACGTTAGAGCAATTATAGTAGGCATCATGCAACATAATCAAAAGGAACATAGACATCAAACATCATATTTCATTAAACCAAATTCCATTTATACATCATCATAAGCTGTACATAAGCAGCAAACAAAACAAAAACATGCTATCTAGACTCTTTGAGACTTCAATTGACCAACCTCTGATCCATAAAAAGTTTGTAAGTACGCAGCTCTCACTTTCTTTACACAATATTAATCTAGGAGTCGACCTCCCTCTTACATGAAATGTTGAGTGGGTGAGTTTTTGGGGGAAAACTCAATGAGTGGCCATCATTTATGTGCTCACTCTATCCATACATAAGCATATGAAACAAAATAAATCACAGAATCATCATAATTAAAATAATGTTTTTCATGTGTTTAGCATATCAAAGTATGATTATACAATGGCATTATATCATGCGAGAAGACAATTACGAATGCACATGGGACTCAATTTTCTTTTTCTTTTATTGTGATTTTATGCCATTTACTGTCCCATATCAGTAGCTGATACTGGACTTATTCTTCGGGTATTGACCCTAATCTGTAGTGGAAAGCGGGTCTACACATATTTGAATCTAAGGTTCATTTGAACCACGGACATAAGCCCTACACCAAATTGCAGCTAGGCTATTCCCCTCATTCCCAACGCCATTAATGTGATCATAAATTTCATGAATCCAAAGCAACACATTACAGATCATACAATCAATCAATCAAGTAGAATACATATACTCATCGGACTTAAGTTAGGCATCCAACCCATGGTTGGGAATCACACAGTATTAGACAGTTTCGATCAAATTAGAATGGGAGCACATGTAAAACATATATACATAATACAATTATTAGATTAGAGTTCAACATTTAACATAATTAATCATATAAGTCTCAAAGTTCACATACAAGTTAGCACTCCCAATGTATTCCTAATATCAAATATCCTCGAACACTCAGTGTCCAGAATAGCAGTAGACACATCACCTTATACCTCTAAAATATATATATATAATTAGATCAGTTTTTACAATTTAAAAAATATAAGCAGAAATAATTGTATTCAACACAGCATATAGAGTGATTGTGCACTCTAGTCCAACTTATAGAGATCTCCAAATATTGAATTTCTGGCTATTCGGAAGATGTCTTGATTCTGCTAAACGTGCTATCCTATAATTACATTACATACACACATATTATTATTTGTTCAATTGCATAATGACCAATTATGCATGTATGAATATGTCATGAATAATGCATCCTCGATTCTTATTCAATCACTTATAGTTCACCTTATTAATACACATTAAGTCAAACCATCTAATCTGTAATATATATCGTCCTTTCAAAATCGAAACTTATCGACTCTTCTAACACTCTATCCTACATCCATTGAAAGTCTCATTTCCGATGTTCACCATGATTTCATGAAAGAAAAATATGCATAACTTTCAATACACTAATCCAGATGACATGATACTTTCCCCATAGTCAATTTGAGATCCATATCTATATCTTTTGTGCTTTAAGCTCTTTCTTATTGAGTCTTTAAGTGCCTCAAAATCAAGATGTAACTTTCTCTTCCAGATTTAAGGTTTCACTGAAATTAGTCTTGGTGTACTAACCATAACTTAAGTTATACTGATTCAATCATCATGATTCTTTCATCAATTACAATCTAAGATATAGAACTACAAATGTTATATTTAAGGCTCATTCAAAATGATGCTCTAACTATCTTGAAATCATACTCGAATACACAAGTTCTAGAACTAAGGTTTCTATTGAGTAGTTTGTAGAAAATAGCCATAGATTGAGTTTCACTCATCCAATGAATGTGATTCTTTCACCAATGTGTCACTGATACATTACTCAACAATTCTCTTTTTTTGACCTACTCCAAATTCGGGCTCTACATACCTCAGAAACTAAGACACAATTTTGATTTTCTAGAACATGACATGTCACAAGCAATTTTGGGAGAATGATCTTAACTCTAGTTATATTCATCTTTTTACATGATTCTTTCACCAATATCTCACTAACATCTAGCTATATAACGTTCATTATTAAGGCTCAATTAGATTTGAATCCTAAATGCATGCCAAATGTGTCGAAAATTTGAACGTTAAATTAACCTCATTTTTCAATCTCATGCCAATCTCATGCCTATTTCAACTATACAAAATTACATACATCTCATGCTTTCATGCTTTATCAAGAGGGACCGTATACTTACTAGTTAATAATGTAACCAAGTCCATTTTTAACTCCCTAAACCTTGCAAATCAAGATCTATAAAACACTCCAAGGTTTGGCTTGATTTTGGTAAGAATCATATAGGTTAGGGTTAGGGTTTGAAGGTCACAAAGGAGGAAGAAGAAAGTAGAAGAAAATGTCTTGAAATGGTTAAAAATGGATGGTGGTAAGTAATAAAACATAATTGGTCCAAAACATCACATTCTCATTGATTTATACTCCATAAATCACTCTCTTCAACTTGTCATCCCTTGTTTAATTCACCATAACTCACTAAAAACCAATCCTTTGGTCATGATATTTTATAGGCATATCCATAAGAGATATATTTACAATTTTCATATTTTATACGTACCCTAATTCAGACTCCAAGCTCCTCATTTAAAAAGAAACATCTAGGGTACCTAAATCAGTATCCTAACATGAGTAGATTCAGTAAAAACAACCATAACTTTCATTATACTTATCCTTTTAACCTAATTCTTTCTCTAAAATCCAACTAAGACTTAGTGCTATAACATGACTTCATTATTCTCCTTCACATTTGCATTTTATCAAGATAAAAACTGAGTAAAAAGTTTAGATTATATTTCAGCCCTAAAATTAAAATTTGACTCCAACGACGTCTAAATTACAAAACCCTCCCTACAATATCTTATAATTAATGAATCCACCCCTTTTCATTTCTTAAAACATTTATCATCACACCAATCCCTCAAATTTCATCCCTTTAATCATTCCAAATCACAATTTAAGAATGTAAATGAAATGCAATTCACAATTATACATGTGAAATAACTCTCTAAATAGTGGATGCTTATATATGTACAAGAATTGGGTCACTACAACCACAATCTTCCAAGAGACTTCTTGCTACAAACATTCTATAATAGAGTTAATCATAACACGAGGGCAGTCATAGATGCAGTTGTTGAGGGATCATTGATGAGGAAAACCATTGATGCAACTTATGAACTTTTGAAAGAGATGGCAAACAATAGTTGTATGTGGCAAAGTAAGAGGAGTAGACTAGGGTAGAAGAAGCAAAAAGTTATGATACTAGTTGACTTAATAACAACACTACAAGCTAAGATTATAACTCTTACCATGCAGTTGAGCAACATATAAGGAGCATCTTCATCTATAGTAAAGGTCGTGCGATTTCACTGTGAGCTTTGCAAGTAAGACAACCATGATATAGCATAATGTTTCTTAGTGGGAGATAGTGGCAAATTTTGTGGGCCAGCCGTAAAGAGGTAACATACCATACTCCAACACTTATAACCTTGGGTGGAAAAACCACCTGAATTTTTCTTGAAGTTATAACAATGTAGGTAGCCAAGTAAGAGTACAAGGACATCTTGGATTTCAACAAGATCACCTTGGAGCTTTATAGAGCAAAAGAAGATGATGGATATGTTGGGCTCTAAGTTAGCAAGCCAAGAGGAGAATCAGAAATGGATGGAGGCTAAGTTTTACTGAATTAGCAAGAATAATACCTCATCTATTCATAACTTGGAAGTACAAGTAGGTTAACTTATGAATGCTCTGTCTTTTATAAATGAGGGTATTCTACCAAGCAATACTAAAGCTAACCTGGAGGAACAATTCAAGGTGATCACACTTAGGAGTGGAAAATAACAAGAGGAGTCAAATGTACAAAAGGAGAGCCATCGCAAGGAGAAAGGCAAGGAAATAGAGGAAGAGAATGAAGAAGAGAAGGAAGAAGAAAGGCCACATGTGCCTCCACCACCTTACAAGCTCAAGATTCCATATTCGTTAAGGGTGAGGAAGCATTACGTAGATGCTCAATTCTCCTATTTTTTAGAGAATTTTAACAACCTTTAGATTAATTTTTCCTTAGTGGAGGCATTTCAATGTATGCCCAAGTATGTCAAGTTTCTTAAGGACATATTGACACATAAACAAACTTAGGAGGACAACTAAACGGTGACCTTGATAGAAAATTATAGGTCTACTATCTCAAGCAACATGCCTTCAAAAGAACAAGATATAAGGAGTATTACTATTCTATGTGTTAGTAATTTTGAATTCTCTAGATGTTTATGTAATTTAGGTGCAAGTATTAACTTGATGCCTTTGTCTATTTTTAGGAAAATGGGATTAGGAGAATTCAAGTCAACATCTCTGCTCATTCATCTTACAGTTCAATCCATCAAGAGGGCATTTGGATTTGTGGAAGATGTATTGGTAAAAGTTGATAAATTTATCATTCTTATTAATTTTGTTGTGTTTAGGTAGACCCTTGATGAATATTGGTAAGGACTTAGTGAATGTGCATGAAGAGAAACTTATTTTAAGAGTTGGTAATGAGTAAGTTAGGTTTAATATGTCTAAATCTTTGAAGAAGCCATTGAATGGTAATGTATGCATGAAGATTAAAGATGTGGATGAGTGTGTGAAGGAGGTTGAAGAGGAAGTTAATGAAGTTGTTAAATAGAATAGAGATGAGAGTGTGGGTGAAGAGGAAAGATGTAGGGAAATTGAGCAAGAAAGGTTAGAAAGAACGGATGCACCCACACCACCTTCCATTGTTAAGCCCCTACTTTTGAGCACCCTTTACCTACCCACTGGTGATACATCTTTTTAGGTAAGGACCATACCTTGCCCATCTTTATCTCTAACCAATTGGATTGTGAGTAAGAAGAGAAGGTGGTAGAGATTATTAAGAAGAGGATGAGAGCCATGGGGTGGAAAATTCCTGATATCAAGGGAATTAGCATTAATGTGGTGATGTATAGGATTAACCTTAAGGAAGGATGCAAAACAATGAGGGAGAGAAAAGGAGGTTAAATCCAAACATTCAAGAGGTTGTAAAGAAGGAAGTGGTGAAGTTTTTAGATGCGGAGATCATTTACCCCATTTTAAATAGTGAGTGGGTGAGTTTGGTGAAATTTGTGCCTAAGAAGGCATGATAGTGATGCAAAATGAAAAGGGTGAGAATATTTTAACTAAGATCATTACAGGTATGAGAGTTTGTATTGACTATAGGAAACTAAATTTAGCCACCAAGAAAGATCATTTTACGTTATCTTTTGTGGATTAATGATTGAGAGGGTGGCTAACCATGTTTTTTCATTGTTTTCTTGATGGATATTCAGGATCTAATCAAGTGTTTATTTACCCACAAGAGCAAGAGAAGAGCACTTTCATGTGTCCTTATGGGACTTTTGCTTAGAGGAGGATGCCATTTGGTCTATTTAATGCTCCTGCCACATTCTAAAGGTTCATGATGTCCATTTTTTTAAACATGAATGAGAACTTTAAAGAAATATTTATGGATGACTTCTCTATCTTTAGAGATTCTTTTGATCATTACTTGTTTATTTAGATAGAGTGCTTCAAAGATGTGAGGAGTGTCACCTAGTCTTGAATTAGGATAAGTGTCACTTTATGGTACAGTAGGGCATTTATTGGGCTATAATATCTCACACAAAGGTATGGAGGTAGATAGAGACAAGACGGAAGAGATTGAAAAGCTTCCACCTCCTACCAACATCAAAGGCATATGAGCTTTCCTTGGTTATGAAGGGTTCTACAGATGGTTCATTAAGGATTTTTCTCTTATAAATAGACCCTTGACTCATCTATTAGTTAAAGATGTGGCTTTTGTGTTTGATTATAATTATTTGAATTCTTTTAACAGGCTAGAGAAGGCACTTATAACAACACCCATTTTGACGTTATCGGATTGGTCGCTTCTTTTCCAGATTATGTGTCATGCAAGTGACTAAGCCATCGATTGTGTGCTTGGATAGTAAGAGGACAAGAGACTGCACGCCATCTACTATACAAGAAAGACCTTGATGGGAGCACAACTACATTATAGCGCAATAGAAAAGGAGTTCCTTATTATGGTATTTGCATGTGAAAATTTATTTTTTTTAATCTTTTAGGCCCATATGTTATTTCTTTAACACATCATGTAGTGATGCGATATCTTTTTTCTAAGAAAGATGCCAAGGTTAGGCTCATCCGGTGAGTACTTTTACTCTAAGAGTTCAACCTTGAGATCAAAGATTAAAAAAAAGAGCGGAAAATGTTGTAGCAGACCACCTCTCAAGACTTGAAGGAGGGCACAAAGAAGAAGAAAAGAAAATTGAAGAGTGCTTTCCTAATGAAGCATTACTAATGGTAGAGAATCATTTTCTTCCCTAGTTTGTTGATATTGCCTATTATGTCTCAAGTGATATTCTTCCCCATAATCTCTCTTATCAATAAAGGAAGCATTTCCTATTCCAGTGATCTTGATATATTTATGATGAACTTAAGTTACAAAAAATATTCGCTGACAATTTGATTCGCAGGTGTGTCCCTATTAATGCAATGCTTGAAGTTTTGATCCATTGTCATAGTTCAGCGTATATAGGACATTATGGAGCGAACAAGACAATTGTGCGCATCTTGGAATGTGGATTCTATTGGCCACCTTATTCAAGGATGCTCGAGTCTTTTTATTGAAGTGTGATAGGTGCCAAAGACTAGAAAATATTTCAAAAAGGGATATGATGTCGCTTTCCAACATCTTAGAGGTGGAAATATTTGATGTATGACGTTTTGATTTCATAAGACCATTTCCATCTTCTTTAGGTAACTCCTATATCTTGGCTAGAGTTTATTATGTTTCCAGGTGGGTTGAGGTTACAGCTACTCCAACCAATGATGGCAAGGTGGTGATCATTATTGATGGTGAGAGTCACTTTATCAACAAGTATTTTCAAGCTCTATTAAAAAGATACAATATGCATAACCGAGTGTCGACTCTTTACCACCCAAAACTAATTGCCAAGTGGAGGTGGTGAACAGGGAATTGATGAAGATTTTGGAGAATGTACTGAGCTTTTCAAGGAAAGATTGAGTGTTGAACCTAAATGATACACTTTGGGCGTATAGAATAGCCTTCAAGACACCTATAAGTACTACTCCATATATACTTGTGCATGGCAAGGCTTGCCATCTTCCTTTAAAGTTGGAGCATAGAGCTTTTCGGAAAATTCGAAAGTTGAATATGGATTGGAACCTTACGGATGAGAAGAGATTATTACAACTTGACAAATTGGAAGAGTTGAGATTTGAAGCTTATGAAAATGCCAAGTTGTACAAAGATAGAGTAAAGAAGTTCCATGATTCTCACATTAAAAAGAAAGAGTTCAAGAATGGGGACTGGGTGCTTTTATTCCATTCACGACTTAGGTTATAGCCCGGAAAGCACCCAATACCTTGATTCGTAGCAATGAGCACTTACTTCTTCACAAGTTTATGTGCTTAATCATTTTTAACAAGACTAAAAACAATAAGTGTTCATTTAGGGAATTTTTCTTTCTTTGGTACATGGATCATAATATTAAAATGAATACCCCATACCATATTTTTCGATCTATTGTGGGCACAATTACTAAGAGAAGTTCATATTTTGGCATGACTTACATTGTTAATCCTTTGGCTTCACATTACAATATTGATGTGGATGGTTTGTGCATAGATAGACCTAATGTCTTTGATATACTATATTTGAGACGCTCTAAGATCTTGGAGCCCCATTCTATGGCACTCTGAGATCTTCAGACTAGAACTACATTTAAGCATAAGAAAAGCATAGTTACTGCCATATCTCAACCATCCTCTTCTCGAGCACTAACGGAGCAAGAAGAAGAAGCCGATGCAGGAGAACTAACCATAATAGCAGATGCTGATAGATTTCAACAAGTCCCCAAACAAATGGTTGCAAACCATCAACAAATGATGCTACAGATCAATGAAGTCAACACCCAGCTAAAATAAGTGCACAAAGCGTAGCGATACATCAAAAAGAAATTCATTAAGTTCTTTCAAATCAAGAACATTGACGTTCCTTCACCCATACCTTCACCACCAACATCTGCTTGAGCTTTTGAACCATGTACCTCTTGCATTTGTTTTAATTTTATTTTTTACATTATGCATATTATTGTGCCTAGTTTTTTGTTATTGTTCTTTTTGCTTCGTAGTTCCCCTTTCCACATTGAGGATAATGTGTTGTTACAACATGGAGAGGTACTTTTGCATTTGTGTTTACATTTTGTTTTATAGGATGCATGTTTTAAGCATATTAGAGTGTTTTTTGTGTAATAAATTGAACCACACTTGAATCATTTTGATATGTGTTGCCATGAGATTCTATCAAGATAGTTGGAATAAGATTGAATGGATGCTTGAACTCGAATTAGGTTACTTGAGTAGAGAGTGAACCATATTAAGTGATGAAAGTAATTGGTTGTATAAGTTTACTCAGAATTTGACACTTGAGCAATGAGGTAGTGCAGAGATGCATAATGAATTTTCATTTGAGCCAATATGAAGATTGAGCCTACATGGCTCTATCTATAGTCATTTTATTTCTTTGTATGTTCGATGCTTCCTTAGGTAATTAATTTTATAACTTTTTTTTAATCGGTTTAAATTTAATGGATGCATGCTAGATAGAATTGATTAAGGCCCTTTTTATGTTAACCCTTGGCTTAAATGACCGACCTTTTATTATCCCTTGCTACCCCCGTTAGGCCTTAACCCTTTTGTTTCTTAAAAACAGCCCATTTAAAAACTCCAAACCCCATTAGCCTACCCATTCATAAGCTTAGTAGAGTATTAAATTATGCATTAGTTGAGATTTTTTGCTCCATTTTTTTAGATGAGCTTAGTAATACTGCTACTCTTTGAGAACATTTCATTTAGCTACTCTTTTATTTATTGTTGTTAAAAAGAAAGAAAGTATAAAGAAAACAAAAAATGAAGAAAAAGAAGAAAAGAAAAAAAGAAAAAAAGAGAGAAAAAGAAAGAAAAGAAAACGTAATAACATTTAGCAGCATTAATAAGGGTGGAGTAGTAGTGTTTTTCATTTATATATCTCATAATTTTATCTTTGTCATCCCTTTGTGCCCTTAGTACTTTATGAATTCTTGTGATAAACCCTTTATCCTTTTTGACCCACCTTAACCTCAACCACTTTACAACCCGAAGTAAGTCCTTTTAATATATTTATGCATGTAATTAATGTAGAGAAGAATTGGTGTATTAGCAAGCCTATGGTAGTGTGATTTCCTATAGGAAGTTTGAGAGAAACACTAACCCGTAT
>JAOXYD010102129.1:0-11701 GCA_028565735.1 Pinacopodium congolense | reverse complement strand
TTCATGGAAATTTCTTCAGTGTGATTAAGATAATCGACTGGAGGGTTTTCATGGAGTGCCGGGCAGGTTGCCTAGTCTAATAGGACGGGGTCCTGTCAATAGAAGCTCTAAGAAGCTATGGTTGTCTTAACGTAGTTATGTTGGGAAATTGTTAGACGGATTTGGGATAAGCAGTTGTAAGCTTATGACACTCCTTTGCAAAATCACTTCAGGTTGTTCAAAGAACAATGACTTAAGATAGATGGTGAGGTAGATGACTTGTCCAGAGTTCCTTATGCAAGTACCATAAGATACTTGATGTATTCGATGATTTGTACAAGACCAAATTTGGCACATGTTAGTTTAGTTAGCAAGTTTATAGCAAAGCTTGTGAGATAGCATTGGGAAGTAGTTAAGTTATCTGAGAGGTACTTTAGTTTGTCCATTGCTTTTTTTTATAGGTTAGTTGTGGGATATGTTGTTTCAGACTATACAGGTAACTTGGATGATAGGAAGTCTATTATATGTATGTATTTACTCTTGTAAGAGGGGTTATTTATTAGAAATTGACAATACAGTCTACAATGACCTTATCAATTACTGAGGCAAAGTATATAACCTTAGCTTAGGCAACTATAGATGCCTTCTGGCTTACTAGTTTGATAAAGGAATTAGGTACTAAATAAGGTAGAGTTCAGGTACATTGTGATAATAAAAGTTCTATTTATTTGACTAAGAAGAAAGTTTATCATATAAGGACTAAATATATAGATGTCAGTTTTCATAAAATTAGAGAGTTATTTGTTTTATACTTTGGAGAATGTAGTTGACATGTTGAAGAAACTGATCACATTTGACGAGTTCTAGCATTACTTGGATTTGATCAACGTTTCTAGATAGCATCTTCCATCCTCGAGCGTTTTCTTGGTAGTATAGCTTCACAAGACATAAACACAGCATCAAACCATAATGGTGTTGTTGTGGTATGTTGTAGCATCATTTTGGTCCACATCAAGTACAGAACCATCATGGAAAAAATAAATAGCACCATTGTAGATGCATTGATTTGTCGTTATGGAGAGAAATGATGTTGTTGTTATCAAGAATAGGTGTTGTTATAGGTTATAGAAAAACAAAACGTGTTTTAGTTGTACCATAGTTTTAAGAGTTTTTATAAAAGCTTTATATACCCTATTATTTTGAGTTGAATAAAAGAATCCATAGTCACTCTGCTCCCAAAGACATAGGAATCGTAAGGTTTTCAAACTTTATTAAATACGTGTGTTCTTATGTATTTCTTTCTCTATTCTTTAATCTCTCTTGCATTTCTTTTCTCAAGACTTACCTAACACTGGAATTCTTCAAGAAGTAAAGTAGAATAAAGAGAAAGTAGGCGAACAAATTGATAATAAGAAAGGAAACTTTGCAATTGTAAAAGGATAAGAAGCAAGAGCTTGGGATATGTTATAGCTTTTGAAGCCTTGTACATTATCATGTTGACTTAATTAAACCTCATATGCGAACCCTCATGTTGACTTAAGTAAACCTCATATGCAAACCTAAATTCATTCTTTTGTACATTGTCATATTGACTTGATCAAACCTCATATGCAAACCCGCATTCATTAGTTTCATTTCATTCTCTAAAAGAGAAAAAATAAGGAGATTTTTTAAAATTTTATACATAAAATTTTATGTTATGTATTAAATTAAGGAAAAAGAATAAATTTTCTCCTCATATAAAGAAATTTGTTTCCTACAACAAAAAAAGTCATATATTCTAGTGAGTAAAATGTATTGAAAAAACATAAAATGCTTGAGAAGTTTAAGACCTTAATTTGATACTTTATCAATCAAATACCATAATTTGTTTATGGATCCACAGTTTATTTTACCCTTCTCCAATTCTCATTAATATGTGATAATGATATTGAAAAACATACACGTTTAACTACAAGACAACTTAAATGTAGAGTTTACTAGATTGACCTTATATAGTAAGTAGTAAGTACCAAACTTCATCTATATATTCTGGGTTAACTTTCAAATTAAAAGCATTAAAGTTTTACAACTTCTAAAACTAAAAAGGACCTATTTATTTTTGTTTCTAATTTTTATTTCTTGTTTTTATTTTTTAAATACAAAAATCCAAAACATCATTATGAAAATAAAAAAATAACATATAAGTATAATATAAAAATCGAAAAAATACAAAAATAAAATACATAAAAACGAAAACAAAAAAGTAAATGAAAAACTGAATAGCTAAATTGTAACACTTTGATTGTAATTATATTTGGATGCGACTCCAAATCTTTCAAGTTCATAGAAAAGGGATCTTCTTCACCTCGCCATCCCTCGCTAACTCCCTATCTGCTTCGACATTGATTAACGAAGAACGCCAAAAGAGGTCATTGATCACCGTTCCATAAGTTTGTTTTAATACCAAAAGATGATAGTTATCACAAAACAAGTTCACATCAAACAAGACTAATAGGAAGATGACCTTCCCCTTCAGACTATGAGTGGACTTAGACTGAAGCCCTAAGGGGCATTCTTAGAGGGATGTTAGAAGTTATGCAAATACAAATGTTCGGTCTTTGTTCAATTAATTGAACATCATCAGTGGATTATAATTTTCCACCAGTGACGGAAGCCGTTGTGAAAACATTAGTTGTAACTGGCTTCCAGCCCATTTCAGAAGACCTGCTCCTCCTCGACCTGAAGCTTGCGGAGTTGGCAGCCATCCTCATCTTCTCGATCAACGCCCCTGTATTGACTTGTTCAGACAAGATTTCCTCCAGTTGCTTGGTGTTGATCACTATCTTCACTCTCCAAACCCCATTTCCTAGAGACGGCAGAACTTCAAGAGCTAGTCCATTGGCCAGGTCTCCGCTGGATGACTTCTTCGTTGACTCAATCTCTTTGTCGACAACCCAATCCATGTCCTGCTTCTTTGCGGGCCTAAAGTTGTGAATTTGACTAACACCCCTCGTGTCAGTTGTTATATATCCGTCCCTAAGTGGAAGAAGATAGTACATTTGGCCACCAATTAGGTACTCGTAACTCGACAATGGCGACGATGCATGAGCCTGCCTGAAAACACCGTATCCAGGGTACTCGCTGATAACATCTTTCACTAGTCTAGGACCCTTTGACTCTATAATATTGCCCGAATCTGTCTGAAGCCCGATAATATTAGGACATTGTCCGGTGACCCCTTTGAGAGAGCAATTGCCCATTAGTACTGCTATAATTTCAGATCTCGGCAGACCAATTTTTACGTTCTAGGTGGTGCACGAATAAATATGCAATTTGCTTTCACAAACTTTACAGAAGGACAAAATAGAGACAATTAAGTACTGAGTTTATTTCAAAATTGTGAGTCGGTTCCATGTGACAGGAGACCGTTGGAAGATACTCTTTAAGCATTATCCGCTGGTCTGAGTCAAGTGACGTAATAAATTCCGGACGCATGAGAATGGAAATTAAAATAATAGCAGTAAACGACATTTTAGAAGCGGCGAAATTCAAATTTATGTGATAGGGGTTGCGAATTTTAACTTAGGTGATCTACCGCACTAGGCATCTATAATCCGTGACTGACAGGACAGTACAAGACAAGACAGTAGGAATATATGCTGTCTCTGTGTACATATATAGATGGACTAAGCAAGCACAGTGGATGCAGAAGATAAGTTTTCTTTCGGTTTTCTCAAAGAATTGGCATTTAGCCCAAATTGGTGTTACAAATCTGAACTCCGCTTTCACCCGCCTCCTCTTCCTTTTTTCAATTTTCTTTTTCCGGCAGATATTCTTTACATAAAGCATCCGGCATTCTTTCGTTAATTCTGCTATTTTCTTTGTAGCTCCATGCAATCTGTTCAAAGAATCCACCAAAGATCTTAATATAGCAAAGACGAGGATTTTCGCCATTTAAAGCTGATACCAGTTACAAGCAGTCAATCTCTAGACGAGAACTATTTGGCACTACCATAGTTTGAGCTTCGCTAAAGGTCGAAGAAGAAGGGAAGTCAACGGGAATGGAAGCAACTTGCTGAATAACTAAGCGGCAGCCAACCTCTTAGTTGAATGAGTTCCACATCCCATCCGTGCTGATTCTCAGGGATACCAAGAATTAGCTGATGACAACTGTGGTCGTAAACTCATTACATAAGCTCCACCCTTTCTTGGAACGAAACAGCACGTCGACCCATTTCCAGGGGTCTAAGCCTGAAGGACCATGCACTAAAATAATTACGATGGTACTAGAGAAGCCGAACATATATATATATTGACGGAAAGAGTGGCCAACATATGACAACAATAAGGAATAAATTGTCGGAAATTTGTGGTGAACTAAAACATATAAATTTTAAAGTAGGATATGACTCATTTATTCAATAATAAAAGAAAAAAAAAGGGGAAGAAGGGTTGGACATTACATAAAGAAGATTTAATCTAATTTCTCTTCAATAATATATTGAGTCAGCATGCTTTAATAAATTTTTTAAAAAGCTAATAAATATAAATAAATTAAATAAAAAATATATGATAAAAAATAAATTAAATCAAAACAAAATATTTAAGAATTTTAAAAACTAATAAATAGCTAACTCAAGATTTAATTAAAAGTAATATCAATTTTGAATTATTTTTCAACACTTTTTCTTAATTTAAAATTACAAAAAAAAATCAAATTTCGTGAAGCATTTCACATCTTTAGATTTGCGAAGAATTTCTCTTCAGTATGTGATACACTTCTCATCACAACCAATATTTATTAATGTACTTCTCACCGACTTCTAATTATTAGATCACTTCTTTTTAAAAATAAATATTTTTGGTACACTTTTTACCAATTAATTTTAAAAAGAGTTTTCTCTTCAACAATTTCTACCATATTTATTTATTCTTCTTTTTTTATCTTTCCAATCTTTTTAGAGATTCCCAAATCTTTTACACAAAAACATTGAAGCTTTCCTTTATGTCAACAAATTTTCTATTCATAACCAATCTTCTTGCAATAGTAACACTGAGGAATTATTCCTTCCCTTTTGAAATTTTAGCTAAATAAGCTTCTTTATCAATTTGTTTTGTTCCTTATTTCCTTACAGTTCTTCTTTGTTCTTGAGCTTGGAAAGCATGAACAATCTCACTTAAGAAAATCTTAGTTAAATTCCTTAAATCTTCAAGAGAAGATATCTTGGATTTAAATCTTTCTGGCAAGCTCACTAAAACTTTCTTTACAATCTTTTGATCTACTAGATTCTTACTAAAAATCTGAATTTTTTTAAATAATTTCTATGAGCTTTTCAACGTATTCTTTGATGAACTCATTATCTTTCAAGCTCAAGACTTTAAACTACCTCTTCATATTCAAAATCCGTATTTTTATGGTTTTGTCACTTCTTATGTATGTTTCTTTAATCTTATCCTATGCCTCTTTTAATGCTTCAAACGACATAATTCTTGTACAAATTGATTATAAGGCTATAACATGAATTAAATATAATACTCTTAGAGCTTTTGCTTCTTCTTCTTCATGGTCTCTAATTTGATTGATTATTGGATTGTTTCCTAAAGGTCGTATTTCTCTTTCATCTTTAACCTATTACTATAAATCGAGACCTCTCAAGTGAGCCTTCATTTTGATAGTCTACACTTGATAATTTTCACTATTGAAAATTAGGGGTACGAAAACTAATGTATTGTTGGAAGCCTTAAAGGTTTAGGATTTGAGTTTTCTAGTCACTCACAAGTCCTTTCAAAATCATAAGAGCTCTGATACTATGCTGAGAATTTGTGAGGAAAAAAACTTATAAAATTGGAGGTAGAATAAGACTTATTTGTTCAATGGGATAATGAAAGAAAATAAAGGTAAAAAAGGTTAGAAACTACAAGAAGAAGATTGAATGTAATTTCTCTTTAATAATAGATTAAGTCAACAAGCCTTTAAATAGGCTTTTAAAATAATAATAAATCTAAACAAACTAAATAAAAAAATATATGATGCAAAATTAACTAAATTAAAACAAAATATTTAGAAAATCTAAAAACTAACAAATAGTTAACTAAAGATTTAATAGCATCAATTTTAAACTATTCTTTAACATAAATATTCCAAATTTAGGGAATTAAGCAAAAAGATAGTACGCTCACCCAAAGAAGTCACTACGAGTGTTAAATTTGATACCACAAGGTGAAGTGAAACAAATCCTTAGGTAAAAAGGAAAAGAATAGAAAAAGAGCTCTTTTTAAGAACATGAATGAGGAACTCGTCATGATCTTTATAGATATAGGACAGATAAGTTCTTAAATTTACACCTTGAATAGCTAGTTGAGATTTTGATGGAAAAGCCCTCCGAGAGGAAATTTTGATTTTAAAGGGTAGGTTAATATTGTTGATGAGCCATTCAAGTAAACTCTAAAACAATATCAAATATCGACAATTATTCTTGTATTCCACTAAAATTTTTTAATAAATTCATTAATAAAACACTTTATCTATATTAAAATAATTTAATTAGACTCTTATTTTTGAAATTTGATATGTAAAAAATATTACTAACTACCAACATACTTTAGTGTATAAAATAGAATAGTATGCATTATGTATGTAAAAAAATACAAACATAAATATGAATTATGCTGCCTAATAGTAAGCATCTCACTTTAATTCTGATTAGACAAAGTAGTCTTTTTCAACATATGATTTACTTTCATAAAGGTTTCATATTTCAATGGTATTGTAAGGATATCACCAACTTGATCTTCAGACCTGCAATACACCAATTATACATCTTTCTTTTCCACTTGATCACTAAGAAAGTAATAATGTATTTCAATATGCTTGCTTCTTTTATGCAACATTAATTGTTTTTTGGTTAATTGCAAAACATTATCAAAATTTTTTATAAGATTTTCTATTAAAATATTGAATTGTCTTATCAAATTTCATAATCAAATTGTTGTTACATGCTTAACACTATAGCTATATTATGCTTCATAAGTTGAAAGTGCAATTCTAGATTGCCTTTTTAATGAAGACGGAAAAAAATTAGAATCAAAAGTGAAAATATATCCTTATATACCTCTATGATTGTTTAAATCTCCATTTAATCAGTATGTTAGCCTATAAAGTAAAATTGTTAGTTGTATTACAAAGTAAACCATGATAATAAGTATCTTTTAGGTACCACATGATACTTTTGACAACTTGCATATCTGATTGACTAATATTTTAAATATTTTAGCAATAATCCAACTACATAAATAATGTTAGACCTTATACAAGTGAGGTACCTAGAACTTCCAAAATTTTTCTTGAAATATGTAGAGTTGATAGGAGAATTGTCACATTCCTTAGATAATTTTGTTTTGACTTCTACTGAAGTTTTCATAGCATTGCAGTAAAACAAAAAAAGAAACTTCTTTATTAGTTCAGTAACACACCTTCTTTGACAAATAAATACTCCATCTTCTCCTTGAAGATCCTTTATATCAAGAAAATATATGGTGAACCAAAGGAAGTTCTAATCTATATTTTGATAATGTGAAAACAAATTACCACTAATAAATTGGTTTATGTTAAAGTTTTAAAAAGATATGTAACATGGAAATTAACATGAAGAGCAAATTAGTGTTAAGGCATCAAAAGCGAGTTGGTATATAGGTTTACTTTTGTAAATATGAATTTATGTAGTCTTGTTTGAGTGCTTTAATTGTTTATGGTCTTATTAACTCATTTTTATTATACATGATTTTCTATAAGTTAAAACGTATTTGGTTTTGATTTCAAAGAAATGGTTTTCGTCTTTAAAACTATTTTGAGGAATCTTTAAAACTTGTTTGAGTTATGTTTAAAAAAAAGAATTTTTTATCGATTTGAAAAGTTTTTTGAAGTTTACGAAACTTAGAAAATGTTTTGAAATATTAAAAACTAATTTTAGGAGTATTTATTGACCATTGTATTCTTTTCTCGGGTATTGGTCAATCAATGTGTATTATCTAGAGGAACTAGTTGACTGGTGTATATGAGTGGTGGACTTATGTAGATGAAAATGTTATATAACTGGTTGTTAGATTGGTTAATTAGTATGAGGTATTAGTCGACTAGTATGCCAAATTGATCGACTAGTACACTCAACTAGTTAATTAATGGTCCTAATGACTATCCAATAACTAGTTTATACTAGGTAGATTTTATTAATTTATTATATATAATGGTTATAAACGACTAGATGAGGTTTTTAGCCTATAACTAAAATTTTCATAAGGGTTTTTAATGTATTCAGCTGAATTAAGTAAAGTTTTTTTAATTGAGTGAAAGTTAAAGAATTTAAGAGAAGTTTTGAGAATTTGAGTAGATTCATATTGAATGTTAAGTTTGTAAATATTGAGTTTGTTTTTTGTTTTTTTTATTTCTTTTGTTTTGAAGAAGTATGGGTTATTAGACCATTCATATTGTATTGGCTACACCCTTAATCATTGAGGTGTTTAAGTGAGATATCTTAATATATATTTTTATCAATTAAAGGGCTTTAGGTTGAGGTTGGTGTTATGGGTTCCTCTTTACCCATTAAAGAAAATTATAAAGATTTCTCTTTATCTATTAAAAAAGATTATTAAGGACTCCTTTTCACCATAGAGAAAATTGATTATTAGAGAAATTTTCAAGTGTGACTCGAAGAGTGAATAGAGGTAAAGGATTTATTAGCCTTATCTGGCACCTAAGAGAGGGTGAATTAGGTTTAATTAAAAATTTATAAAAATTTTGTTAATTTAAAATTTTACTTTAGAACAATTTTAATATAACAAAAAAGATAAAAATATATTTCAATTATATATTAATCTACTTCACTCATAAAAATAAGCTTACAAAAGATTTAAGGAGGGTAAAGAAAGAAATGACAAACTAATTTTATAGTGGTTTTATAAACAATCCTTGCCTATATATACTTTTTAAGTCACACATGGAAATTTCATTAATCTTCTTATTTAAATGAGGTAAAGAGTAACCTATGTACAATTAATCTTCCGTTACGGTTGAAGAGGAACTCTTACAAGTAATTTTTCTTCACAGGTGAAGACTAACCCCTACACATAATCCTAAAATCAAGTCCTTCAAGAGATAAAGATATGAGCACCTTAAGAATCTAGGGTTCAATCAATACAATATTAATTAAACGAATGCACAACAACCTAAACTAACTCAAAATTCACAAGAACTCAACTCAAATTCTTAAAGCTTCTCTAAGAACACTTTAACTTTTCACCCAATTCATGCAACCTTCATTGCTCTTGGATGCAATTAGATTACTTCTCATGCATCAAACACAATCTACAACACCTATTTATAAGCTTAGAAATACTAAATGTTTTTAGCTGCTAGAAATCATTAAATCTCAAAATTTTCTCGTTAGAAACTAGTTATTAGGTATTCATGGCAATAGCCGGTCGATCAGTGCATATTAATATCAACCCTATAATTTCAATTATATTAGTCAACTACTCCTTAGCACTAGTCATCCAATCCACTTGAAAATATACATCAAATGATTAGTTACTCAACCATTAGTTAATCACTCCTCCTGGAAATAGCTTTAAAACCCTTTTCTATGTTTTTAAAAATTCTAAAACTTATTTTTTCCAATTCTACTTGACTAAAAAAATTAAAAAAATCTCTAAAAAAATTTTAATGCATCAAGATGATTCCAAACTTTACTTCTGATTATAGACTACTATCTGCACTAAACCTAAATGTTAATAATTATGCAATATTTGAGCCCTTAATCTATGAAAACACTCAGAAAAGACTAACATGTATTCATAATTACAAAAATTAACCTATATCTTAACTTACTTGATTTTGATGTCTTCAATTTGCTCTTTATGTTAAAACTTCTCTTGGACTCGGACTTCCACTCAAATACATCTTCGATATACATATCTTTCAAAGCTTTAAACACAAATAAATAATTAGTAAAAAATATTTTTTGTCATCATAAAAACATATATTGAAACCTTCTAATGATAAACAAATTTCTCCTATTTTGAAGATGAAAAAATATGTGATGTTAGGAAAACATAAAATGTAAGACATATGTAAGGCAAACCATATTTCTCCCTATTAATTTATATATCTAACATCACAACATTTCTCCCCTATACAAAAACATCTCTTATCACTTAACTTCTTCCCAGTTTAGAATCATAAAAAAATTATTCATAAACTCCAAAACATTGAATTCATCCATTGCCCCTAACTTATGCTTCATGAAAGATTTGATTATATTCTTTCTAGCTCCCCTTTTAAAAAATTATCATATAGGAAAAATACACATTCAAAAACATATCTTCAAATCATATACCAATTTTAAAGATGATACCAATTTTAAAAATCAATCTATTTTACTCCCTTTAGATACATGAAAGTAAATATTTTTTCCTTTAAAATGTCTATTCCAAGTCACCATTCTCTAATCAAGTATATACCTTCAATAGTTATCTCATTTTCTTCTTCTCACTTAATCCAACCATATGCTTAATTGGGTAGCTCCATATAATCAATCTTGATGATTTTCCTTTTAAGTTAGGTGTATCATATTGCCTCCTCACTTAACATCCTTTTCATCACATTTAATATTAACCTACAAAATAAGAACTCAACATATTCTAAGTACCCATAATAATTTGAGTCTTTAAGGGTTGATATTTTTTTTTTCAAATTCTAAAGGATTGGTACAATCATCTATATTTAACAAAATAAAAATTTTCAATGTGTACATGAATCATAAAAAATAACAAATCATATATCAATTTAATGGTTCCTATAGTTCATATATGCATATTTACTTCTCATATCATAATGTGATCTCATATAATAAGAATGAAACTTTGATCTTTCTATGATTGCTGATAGCTCGTTGCAAACTACCAAATAATAAATCTAACTAATCCTTTTATACAGTAGGGTGAGCTAGGGTTGAATCCAGAGAGAGTTAGAATGCAATTGTTACCTTTAATGTTGCGAAAAGAAAAAAAAACTGCTTATGCGATAAACTTAAAACAAACAAAAATATGATCAAAGGAACTAAAGTAGACATATAGTATAAAAAATATGAACAAGCAAATAATAATACTAATGAAGTAGGTAGAAGACATTATCGGGACTATGGGAAGACAACTGATTATCAAAACTAAATTAATTGTGTTACAACCACGATGTTAGTCTATAGACACAAACGAGCTCTCATAACCTAAATTCCTCTGAGACTAGAAAAATCCAATAAGTTATTAAAAGACCCCTAACTACGCGTTAACTTAAAATAAGCTCTCTAGATTTAATGGCATAATAATATTAAGCACTAGGGAATAAGTAACCTAAGCCATAATCACACAAACTCGGATTATGTAACTTAGAGAATTAAAAACCTTATAATAACTAATTAAGTTTTGCTTACAAAACTAATTAGTCTATCGCTTATTACGAAATTTGCTAATGAAAATTACATATCAAAAGCTAAAACTTAACATTCAAAATATACGTTATCAATAGGGTGACCAAACCTACTGATAGGGGTTAAAATTGATATGATTTTGATAGTGAATTTGATGCATTATGACCCCTATATTGTGTTTACATGTTTAATTTATGTCCCATAATGTTTGATTTGCAGTTTGGAGCTTAAAAGATCAAGATTGGAGCCAAAAATATGAA
>JAOXYD010102118.1:0-11701 GCA_028565735.1 Pinacopodium congolense | reverse complement strand
TCGTTAGAAACATAAACTAGCCGTTTAGAGGGGTTAAAAAGTCGATATGTCCTAAAAGGGAAACTAGCTGTTGTGTTCTGTTAGCACAACGACACCCTCTGCGAAGGACAACGGCATCGTTGTGCTGAAGAACAGCTCGTCGTTGTGTCCTTCTGCACACCGGGTACACCTTTCCCATTTGACATGCTCAAAAAAATTTATCCTTTTCGTACTACATGCTTGAAAGCCCTCTAATTAATTGTCTTGAGTTAAGTTTTGACAAGAGGTCCATGCTTGCATGTCCCAATCTTTTATGCCACATCCAAGCGCATTCCCTTAAGGAAATCAAAAACTTGTTTTCAAAATTAGTTTCATCAAATAAATCAACACTATAGATGTTTCCTTCCCATTTTCCTAAGAATACAACACTGTCATCACAAATTTTAAACACAATACATTCATCTCCTACGAAGCATACTTTATAATTTCTATCACATAATTGACTTGCACTTAATAAATTATGTTTCAATCCTTCAACAAGTAAAACATTATCAACTAATAGAAAGTTATCCCTACCAAATTTTCTAATGCCAATGACTTTACCTTTGGCATTGTCACCGAAAGTGAGGGTGATGAATTATGATGGATCACCGATCATGTGCAGTGAACACCCACTGTTAACATATCACTTATTTCTTCTCTTGATAATTTGTAAACAAAGAATCGTATAGTTTTAGGTATCCATCTCATCTTGGGTTCTTGAATGTTTAGCAACACACTTGTTTCACAAAGAGAAGTAATTTTTATCATTAAGTTTATGCAAGATTGAGAAAAATAAGGTTAAACTAAATAAGGTTTTGAAGGTGTAATAAGGACAATCACTAAAAAAGAATGTGAAAGGAAAAGGTCCAAAAGAAACAAATATGAATTTAAAAAATAAAATAAAAGAGGAGTATCGGTTGACCGAACTCTAACTATTGATCGATCAATTGTAGGTCAGTCGATATATATTTGGTTGACTGAACTAGGTTAGTTTCCAGTATTTTTCCATTTCTTATGTTGAGTTAGAGTGTTTCTCTTAAGAACCATCATGATTTCATGTAGTAAGGATAAGAGCCTTTTGTTCTTCCCATATGTATTGGATTTCCAAAATCTAAAGTTCTCAAATTATCATAATTCCAATTTTCACCTTTAGTGAATTTCCTAATAAGATTTTCCCAATGTAGTAGCCATTATCTTAAACAAATATTTTCCTTAATGATGCATTCGTTATATAATTGTTGTCATTTATAATAATCTAATTCAATAATCTAAATTGAAACTCTAATTATTTTCATGATTACTTATGGAATCAAAAGCTCACTAAGTTTCCATTCATCATCCGTATAATAATTGATCACCAATTAATCATTGTATTTAGACATATGTATTTAGTCATATCATAAGATGGATATATATATAACATATATATTTGAACTAATAAAGAACAAAAATATTAATGCATTTCAATAAATAAACAATATCCATCAATTTACATTTATACTTTAAAAAATTGACAATTTGAAATGTATTGAGCATAAAAAAATACTTATCCCTTGTATTATAGGATGCAATCATTCAAACGAGATTTAATGGTAAACCACTATGAAACATGGTCCTAAATACTTGCCTCCTTCCATGTTTTACTAAAAATATTCATACCATTATGAAAATTGGGTGTGTTTGATGAACATCCCATATTCTCATTAACAACTGTCCCTTAGTAGGCAATAATGTCTTTGAAATGTGAAAATGTATCCAAATTGATCAGTAAAGCTATTATAATTCAAAAGTCTAAGTCTATTGATCATTGTATCAACATTTGAGACATGAGTCCTTATATCTAACTCTAGTTGTGCACGACAATCTTTCAGTTGTCTCACTAAGCTAGTGATGTGCAATCTTCTTTCAATCATGTATCTTACTCCTCCTCATTTTCAAGACATTTTATAAAACTAATACAAAAGGTTACGCTTTATAATGTTCAGATAAATAAATCATAAGAATGAGATAGTCATGAAGTAACAAATTCCTTGATCATGTGCCCTTCAAATAAATAAATTATTTGATTTAGGGGACTTCTCTAATAGATACGTCATTTTAAATAAGTGTCATCAAATAAAAATATTGTTTAGAGCATAATAATATCAAATGAATTATATTATTTGATAAGTGAAGTGTATCTTACAATATATCATATAAGTATAGAAGTATAAAAAATTTGAAGTAGTAATTAGGGAATTATTTTAGTTGTATGTAACACAATCTTATTTCTAATTTTACTCAGCTAAATAAATTAGTTTAATTTAATTAGAAGCTCGTCTTTTTAATTCATTTTAATTAATTAAAAATTAGTTATTTTAATTAGAAAACTAATTTAAAAAATTTTAAATTATATATATCAATTAGAAACTTATTTCTAATTTTGTTCACATAAAACAAATTGGTTTTAACTTTATTAGAAAATATATTTCTAATTTTATTTAAATTAGAAACGCTTTTTTTTAAAAATAATTTATCTTCATTAAAAAAACTCATTTCTAGTTTTATTTTAATAAGAAAAACATTTCTATTTATTATCTAAAAAAAATTAGTTTATTTAAATTAGAAAACTAATTTATGATTTTGTTCTAATTATTTTCCAACTAAACTAATTAATCTCTTATGATTACATAATTTTAATTCAATTAGAAACTTATTTGTAATTATTATTGTTTTTAAACTAATCAACTTAAAACATTGGATTTAAACATAACTCATTTCTAATTGTTTTTCCATTTAGAAACTTATTTATAACTTATTATTTTATAAATTAAGCTTATTCTAATAATCACAATTATTTAGACACAAGATTGTAAATTTGATGGGTTGGGATTTGCTTAGGTCCTTAATTAGGGAAAGTTAAATAGTTACTACATTAGTCTAACATTACTAATATGTTCCCATATGTTCTTTAAGATCTAATTTAAACACAAGTTTAATTAAAACTATGTCACATCCCAATTCACTAAAGAACTAGGCCTATAATAGATTTTAAATCCATGTGACAACCCAAGTCATAAAAAAGGTGCACAAATTTTAAACCAAATGATAGCCCAAGTTACAAAAAACTAGTTACAACATTAATGTAAATTATCCCTTTGTTTATGGGATCTACTTGTTGATCCATCATTGACCCATGATCGGCTTTAAACTCAAAATTAAACCTTTAAACCTTCCTAGGTCCATAACAATAGCCTTTATGCCAAAACTCACTCAAAGCATGTTGGAAATTTGGGTTCTACATATTGATCCATACAATTTCCACATGTGGCACATTAAGAGTCTAAAGAGACTCCATGATCAACATGAGCTAGCATGGATCAAGTTAAACATGGTCCTTCATGGGTCTCAACTCTAGGATCAACATAGACAATCAACATTTTTTAAAAAAATTCAAGTGGTAATATAGTGCAAGTCTCAGAATCTCCTGAATAATGTGTATCCCCATTTTTTTCTTTCTCTTGTTCTCCCTTTTTTTTATATTAAACCACAAAATTGAAACAAGTGAAAACAACATCACAACTCAATAAAACCACAACATACATTAGTATAAAGCGTACTAACAAGAGAAATAGATCCATCAACATTTCATTAAAAAAATGAAGATAAAAAAGTGCTTATGAAATGAACATACCTTTTATGGCTAGATTTCCTCCTTATTTGATTTTACTCATAACTGTTGATGAGAGTTTTGGGTATTATTATATTGTAAAATAAAACATTACACTAATAAAAACAATATTGTTGGATTTGAAAAATAACAAGATCATGTTCTCTTTATCTTTTCATTTATTAAAATCTTTTATGAACATATCTAATAAAAAATGAATATATTAAAAAATTGGCTATGATAGATATCCCAAAGATATTTGGATTGTATTTAAAATTTATGCATAATTGGAACATAATCCCTTACATGGATCATGTTGTATTCCACACGTTAAAGGACTCTTGGAAATCACATTCCTTTAGTCATCCTTTTATAGAACCATTCCTTTTAATTCCTATCACTCATTATCTATTATCTTTGAAACTATATATTAAAAAACATATTTGTTCATTTAACAATTATCAAATAATAATAAAAGACCATAAACCCATTATGGGTGTCCTTGTTTATCAGTTTGAACCTAGGCCCCCACCTCAACAACCACCAGCACTAGCTGGTGGAATATCACTAGAGGAGATGGCGAAGAATTTTGCTACAAACATTCTTCAATTCTAACAACAAATGAGGAGTGGCTTGAAGGACTTGGATAATTAAGTGAGCCAACTAGCAGATATGGTGGGAAAATTATGAACTCAAGATTCTAGTAGAATCCCTAGCTAATCATAGAGTAACCTTAATGAGGATTAATGTTCTATTTATTTACAGAGTGGCAAGCAAGTGGAAGGCCCTAGGTAGAAGAAGGAAAAGTAATTGAAGTAAGAAGAGTAAGAGGAAATAGTTCTAGATAAGATGGAAGGGTAAGTGATACAGCTCATGTTATTACTAACCAAGTTTCCATAGCAAAAGAAGCAAGAAAGAGAAGGGTTGGAAGTTTTTTACAAGGTAGAGGGGAACATACCTTTTTTAAAGGCTATCAAACAAGTGTCATGCTATGTAAATTTTTTTAAAGAAGTTGTACATAAACAAGCCAAAGTTGAAAGGTGATGAAAAGGTTAGCATGTAAGAGAATGTATCATTTATTGATATGCAAATTATAAATCTTTTAGGTATGTTTTTAGGGTTATCATCTTAGGTTTGAGGCATAACTTCATGTGATTTAGGTGCATATTTGGTTAATTATTGAAATAAGATGTTGCTTATGTACCCTCTTATCATTTTTTATGTTTTATAGGACTTTAGTAAACATTTTATGCACTTTTGGAATTAAAAAAGTTGTATGACAAATTTGAGGAGTTAAAGAACCAAGTTATAAAGCTTCATTCCAAAATTTAGGGCCAAAGGACAAGTAAAGAAGGGTTTAGAGCGAAATGACCGAGAAGGGAAGAAGGTGGAAAACCACCAGGAAGCTGTGACATGGGGACACACCCCATATCTTAGGCTATGTAAATTAACCTGAGAGCACCACGAGGTGGGACATGGGATGTGGCCTAACCCTATGGCTTTGTCTGCATCTACTTGAATTTTTAAAATTTTTCATCTTTTCTTATAAGTTCTTGCCTCTTCACACCTTCAAGTAGCCACTGAAGGTGATTAAACTAGTTCTAAGCCATCTTACAAAGGTTTTGCACAAAATTACAGGAGAAGATAGATAAAACCAAGTCAAATTGAAGATCATTTCACTACAAGAACCATTAAGGAGTCAAAGGATTCAAGATTCACAAATATGAGCCTTTTTAGGAACTAATTTTCTCATAGGATTTGGATTTTTATGAACCCTAAGATGTAGTATACATTATTTTAATTGATTTAATGTGAATTTTCATATCTTCCTTGAATCACTTATAGAGTTAATTGAGATTGGTCTTTGAATGTTTATAAATATGAAAAATTCAATTCCAAGTATATGATTTCATATGTTTAGATGGATTAAATCAAATATATGAATAGATAAACCATAAGTGATGCATCTTACATGGAGTCCTTAGCCATAGGATTACATGAGATGTCCCAATTAGATATGAGTTTAATCAAAACAATAGGTTCCGTGAAACTTAGTAATACATTTCGTTAATGAAATGAGATAGTGTGACCAACCACTTAATTTGTTAAATTAAGTAGGAATTGCATGAGTGACCAATCACTTAATTTGATAAATTGAGTAGGAATTACATGACTTAATCGTGAGCTTGTGATTTAATTTAGGGAACTTATGGACTAAGGTAATATGGAAAATCCATTAAACTTTTGTAAAGAGATGAATATAATGCATCTTAGGGGAACTAATAATTTGGATCCTAACTTCAATATTGCCTACTAATTCTTGAAAGTTGTCTTTTTATTTTCTTTAATCAATTAATCAACCAATCATCTATTAAACAGGCTATATAATAAAGATAGGAATTCACTAATAGTTGCAGTCCTCGAGGATCAACAACTGCGAATCACATTAGCTTTACTACTTAGCGATAGATACACTTTTATACATGTTATATTATCGTTTGGTTTATTTTGTTTATAACTTAGGCACCTTCACATGCTATTAAGTTTTTGAAACCATTTCCAGAGGTATATCTAACAGTAATGCCAATAGTGTTATATATATATATATTAACAATAATATCGATCAAGAAAAGTTGAAAGCTGAAGAGAAGTCATGCTTGGCACTATGTGGGGTTTTGGATGAATTCATAGCTAATAGTAGAACTAGCCAAGAAAACTTGGAGGTTGAAGAGGAGTCTAGACTAGCTTTATGTGAGGTTTTGAGTGGTTTTATTTCTAATAGTAAGACTTATGAAGAGAGATTGAAAGTTTCTCGACATAACTTGGAACAAATGGAGCATTGAGATGAGCTATCTATCGAACATGAGCATATTAAATTAGTTAGTATTATCAAAGAGGAACCAAAGGAAAAATGAATTGTGAATTCAATTAAATGCGAAGAGGAGATGACAGTCAAGTCCAGTGGGGTCATTGAAGAAAATTTAAAGGTTAGGGACATTATGGAAGAGAAAGAAGGTTATGAGATATAGAATTTTAGGCATTATAGCTATTGAGCATCAAACAAAGGGTGCATGTGGATATTTTATACTAAGGAGTTGTGTAGAAGGTAAAAATTAGAACCAATGAAGTTCATTAGTAGGTACAGTAAATTATAAGGTGGTGGCCCGTTAACATAGAGATAAGAAACAAGTTTAGGACAACGGAATAAAAAATAAAAATTGCATTCTCTATCATTAATGTCTAGCTAAAAAAGATCTTAAAGAAGTGCTTGTTGGGAGGCACCACAACCTATATCCTATGTATTTTAATTTCTATTTAATTTGATTATTAGAATTTGTTACATTTAGGTTTATATTTTGACATGTTCCATTAGATTCAATTTGCATCTTATTTTACACTTTATTTTTCTTTAATTTTTGTATCAGATTTGATTATTGATATATGTCTTATATGTATAATTTTGTTTAAAAGACATAAGACGTAGAATTAATCAGGGATATGAAGTTATGGACCTATTCTTGCAATAATTGTGGTCTTGATGTTTCATTTAATTTAATTTTCCATGATCAATGTTTGATATTCTTCTTTAAATCACTTGTTGATGTTAAGCACTTTATGAGTTATTCTTGTACTCTAAACTTTGGTGATAACTGTGGTTTTGAGTGTTCAAAAGAATTGCAATTGATGACTATTATAGCTTGAATTGATTATGGATGACATGTAGTTATTTTAATTGGGATTGCAAATACCATAGGTGTTTAAAAAGGGTATATGTCAATTATGATATGTAAGCATCTCATTATCTTCCTTACTGCTCTTCATTGATGAATTGATCATGCTACTCCTATACTTGGTGTTAAATGGTTAATGATTCTTAATTGTTTCATAAGCTTTGGACTTGAAAAATTAGAACAAATTGCATGACTTAACGCTTTGATTGAAATTATCTATTAATCGATCATGGTAGTGTGTATGAATGACTATATGGCTTAGGGTTTATGAGTAAGGGGAATGAATATAGTTTTCTTGCATTTGCTTTAAGGTTCCTATTAGGCCATATAGAGGGGTTCGTGCATCTTCATTGCAATCATCTCTTTCAAAGGATGCTTGATGGGCGTGTATATTAATTTCATAACCAAGTTTGATTGTTTTTTATTTTATTTCTTTTATTAGATTCAGTTTGAATTTTGTATTTCATCATGATTATTTTGAACATTTGCACTTGATGCTTGTTGGGTGTGCATATTAATTTCATAATCAATTTTGATTATCTTTTATTTATTTCATTTATTGGATTCAATTTGAATTTTTTATTTCATCATGATTATTTCAAACATTTGCACTTGATGCTTGTTGGGTGTGCATATTAATTTCATAATCAAGTTTGATTGTCTTTTATTTATTTTATTTATTGGTTTCAATTTGAATTTTTTATTTCATCATGATTATTTCAAACATTTAAATTCCTATGATTTAGTTTTATGTTTTTTTAATTTCATGTTATTGTTATTTATCACATCTTGATCTAGTTTTTTTTTTAAAATCTTATCCTTTAGTGTTCTTCAGGTATAAATAGCAAGCTTTGATCATTCATTTCTCTAAGCTCTTATTTGCATGGAATAAACTCCATCCCATCGAATTCATGCCAAAAAATTACATAGCAGTGTGTATGAATGACTATATGGCTTATGGGTTATGAGTGTGGGGAATGAATATAGTTTATTTGCATTTTTTTAGAGTTATTAGTAGACCATGTGTAGGGGTCCATCCATCTTCATTAGACTCATCTCTTTCAAAGGATGCTTGATGGGTGTGCATATTAATTTTATAACTAAGTTTGATTATCTTTTACTTTATTTCTTTCATTATATTCAATTTGAATTTTTTTTATTTCATCCTGATTATTTAAAACATTTACATTCCTATGATTCAGTTTTATGTCCTTTTATTTCATGTTTTTGTTATTTATCACATCTTGATCTAGTTTTTTTTAAATCTTATCCTTCAATGTTCTTTAGGTATAAATAACAAGCTTTAATCATTCATTTCTCTAAGCTCTTATTTGCATGGAGTAGAATCCAACACATTGAATTCATGCCAAAAAATTGAACTTCAATATTTAGTGGAGTGTTGCTCTCTTACCCTTTTGCACTTTCTATACTTTATTTACGTTCATCCACTAAATTAAGGACAATTTGGGTTATGTAAGAGGGGGACGATGAACTTGAGCATGCTCTATTAGTTAGTCATACATTTGATTTGTTAAGAGACAATGAGGATGGCTTGAATATGTCTTCTTGGAATGATTGAAATTAGGTTGATTGTTAATTAGGGTATTTTAATTTCGTTGGTTTTTTTATTTAGTTGAGCATCAATCCATTTTTTAATGATTTCTAACCCTAAAATTTTTTCTTTTTCTTCATTTTATTTTGTATGAATTGCTTTTTTTTATAGCATTTATATGTGATGTCATGTATTTATGGAAATTTCATACAAAAGTTTTTGTGAATTGGGAATAGGATGAGTAGTGCTCATTGAAAATTGAAAATGAAATATAGATATGTCATAAGGATGAATTTTATAGTATTTATATATATGTTACAATGCCATTTCATCCCTATTTTGATATTTAAAAGCTTAATTTGTGTTCCTTTTGCATTTACATGTAGATTTGACCTTAAGACATGAATATAAGTTGAAATGGTTATGTTTTGAGTAGAATTGGAGAAACATTTGGAACTAGAATTGGTGTAGAACCAATTTGAGAACCTAGAACATCATTATATGAGGTTCCACACCAAATGTTAAGGTCATATGACTAGTCATGAAAAGTTCACAAAGAAAAGATCAAGACAAGCTTGTTTGAACTCCAGATTTCGTGCAGGTGATTTGGGGATGCATTAGAAGCACTTTTAGAGATCAGATTAATCTGAAATTTTATGGAGAGTAAGCGCATCATGTGTGGAACCTGCATACAAAATTTCATGTCAATTGGAGATGCGTAGGGGGAGTTATTGTAGAAAAGGCAATCAGAGGTCCAAGCTGTGAAATAAATGGCAACACTTAGGAGAACTAAAGCATCTTCACTATTAAATCTAGAGAGATTATTCTAGGTTATAGATGGGGATAGGGACATTTCTAGAGCTTGTTGAATTTGTCTAGTTTAGAGGAATTAAGGGTTTGAGAGCTTATTCGAGCCTATAGGCTATCACCATGATTAGAGTACCCATTGTTTAGATTCTAGGATCAATGATCATCCTGACATCCTAAGGATATCTCCAACCCACTTCTTTGCTTCATCTTTTCTAAATTTGTTTTGTGTTTTTCTCTCTATTTGTGTCTTTTGAATTTTGGTTTATCTTTCTTTCATCTATTTAGAGCGTTTTATTTTTTATTTATTGCAACATTTGAAATAACATTTGTATCTCGAATCTCTGTAGTTTGACCCTATGTCATCATTATTCCATAGTTTTGATAGTTAGGAATTTATTATTTGATAGCTTGCAACAAGCTCATCAAAATTTTGGCATCGTTGCTGGGGAGTTGGCGTATGTTATTTATTATTCTTATGTTGTCTTTCTTTTTATTTTTGTTGAATTTATGTCATCTTTGATCTATGTTTGTTTCTGGTTCATAGATTTTTCAAGTAATGACTTATTTTCAGGATTCTTTTTATTCTAATCCTTCTTGCATTAATTCTCATAGCGATGATGATTTTGAGGTTGCTGCTTTCTTAAGGTTGGAACAACAGGTAATAAAGCTCACACCCTTAGTTGCACAAGTTGCAATAGAGATCATCCAAACTAAGGTATGTGATTTTTGTTCATTGTCAAGTAATTCTAGTGATATATGTCCTTGTTTCCAAGATAACTAGCAGTTTTATGGAATTGGCAATTTCCGAGAGTTCTAACAAAACTGGTACGATCCTTACACTCCAAGTTACCATTTGGAGAGCGAGGATTAACCTTATTTTTTAGATGGGAGCCACTAGTATGGATTCGATTCTCTACCACCATGATATCAAGATCATCCACATGCCTCACCTATACCTCCAACTTCAACATCGCTTTCACAAGCCAACGGGATGTGATTGGAGGCCATCGTAGAGAGTTTGGCTACGAGAACTCTCTACTTCCAGTAGGAAATGAGGAGCAACTTGAAGGACTTGGAAGATAAAGTAAGCCAAATGGCCAAAGTGATTGCAAGTTTAGAAGACCAAGAATCTTCCATCACACTTAGCCAATTAGAGGAAGACCATGGCAAGGTGGTATGTCATTTTTCCCCAGAGGGTGGAGAACAACAAGAGCTAGGGGAGACCGATGAGGACATGGACATGTGCTTAGACGAGATGGAGAATGACACACCTCTTGAGGTTAATATTACTTTATTTAGTATTACCGACTGTATTTTTAGTTCTTTTTCTCATAGTTTGAATCCCAAGGAGGAAGAAGAAGAGAAGAAGAGAAAATAAGAGAAGCAAGAAGATCAGGAAAGAGAGGAGTTGAAGCCGATTGAATGCTTTAAGGAGTTAAGCATAAGCAAGCCAATGTTCTACGATGATAATTAGGATGATGAGCCTCCAGGCTCATTGCTTTTACCATTGCGGAGGTCATCCTGGAAGAAGGGCGATGCCCATAGGCAAGAGTGGACATTGAAATATGATGGCGACATGATGCAGTTCCACTCCCTAGAAGTTATGAGGCATCATGCTAATTATGATCCTACTTCAAAGGAGGTTGCTCTAGGCTCATCTTTGAGTCTTAACATGCTTCTTGTTAGGCTCAAGCATCCATTCGACAATGAATGACATAACATGCAAAGGGGTTGAGCTTGTGACCTTAAATAAGCGCTCATTGGGAGACACCCTAACCTTACCCTTTCATTTTAGTTATTTTCTATTTAAGTTTTTGATTATTTTCATTTGAGTGCTTTATTTGTTCTTTGTTTGTTTTGTCAAGAAGGCAACTTCAAGTTCTACTGTTACTCTTCATACAGCCTCTTTAATCCAAAGGAGTTATTCCTTTCTCATCC
>JAOXYD010102087.1:0-11702 GCA_028565735.1 Pinacopodium congolense | reverse complement strand
AGATTATATGAATAAAATATTAAGAATTAAAAACTAATTTATTTTCATAACATTTTATAATAAGCCAAAAAATTTTAAATTTATATTAATAAAATATTTAATAATTATAAAAATTATATGAATAAAATATTAAGAATTAAAAAATAATTTATTTTCATAACATTTTATAATAAACTAAAAAATTTTAAATTTACATGAATAAAATATTTAATAATTATAACGATTATATGAATAAAATATGTTACAAATAAACTTTAATTTATTTTCATAACAATTTATAATAAGCCTAAAATTTTTAAATTTATATTAATAAAATATTTAATAATAATAAAGATTATATCAATAGAATATGTTAAAATTAAAAATTTTTGGCTTAATCAATGAGACATTATATATATTAACAAAAGTTTGTTATTCATGAAGTTAAACACATTAATTAATTTACATATGCATCAAGTGACAATAATTTTACGAAGTTACATGTACATTAAGTTACATAATTTATTGGAGTTACATAAGTTATATAGTTTAATAAAGTTACTTATGCATCAAGTTATATAATTTAATGAAGTTACATATACATCAAGTATAATAAACATCACATTAATAAATAAGTATGTCTTTGCAGGTAATTATTCCACATTTGATCAACGATTGCATCTTGCAATTGATATATAATTTGATGTTGTGTAAGAGTGGAATTATACTAAACATATGAACTTGCTTTGTCATTTATAGTTTTGTGGTGTTGTTTGACATTTCTTGTTGAACAATCAAATAATTCATCGACCTATCCATGCTTCCTAATAAAATTATGAACAACAAAACAAGCTATGATAATGAATTTTTACTTGCTCATGTTGTATCTAGGCATGCTAGACAATATAGGAAATCTTACTTTCAAAACGTCAAAACATCTTTCGATAACATTTCTTAGTAATGAATGCTTATAGTTAAACAATTTTTTTAGATTTGATAGTCATCCTCATCTTAAAAAATCTTGTAAATGATATCTTTCATCACGATACAGTGAAAAAAACATGACAATTTAGCACATCTAGAATCAACCAAATAGAACTTACCTAAACATGATAACAAATATAATATTAATATATTAAACATTACATAAATTGAAACAACTAACTATGAAATTAATATATGCAGTACCCTACAGAGGCATTGGCAATCGGTAATTTGGATTTGTAGATGCTTCGAAAAGAATTCGAGAGTCATCGGTAGTACCCTCAAATCCTGTCATTACACAAGTTAAACGCAGGTTAAATGACAAACAACACATGATATTCTATTTTAAATAACTTCTTTTGTCTCTTTATGGTATTTGCTCATCTGGGAGAATATGTGCATATATATGGTCCCATCTATATCTTTTACTCAAAGCTGGTAATAACCCGATCGCAAATCAATCTTGGAAGACACTCCCACACATTTTAACAGATCAAATAAATCTTCTATTCTGGGTAATGGGTACTTATTATTTATAGTCACCTTGTTCAACTGTCTATAGTCTATACACATTCGTAAGGTGTCATCCTTCTTTTTGATAAAAAGAATTGGTACTCCCCATGATGACACACTAGGCTGAATAAAACCCTTGTTCAAAAACTCTTGTAATTGAGTTTTAACTCTTTTAACTTTATAGGAGTCATTCTATAAGGTGGCCTTGAAATAGGAGTAGTACCATGTATAATTTCAATTTAAAAATTCTACCTCCCTCTCAGGAGCCAAACCTAGTAATTCTTCTGGGAACACATCAGGAAACTCATTTACTATTGGTAAGTCTTGTAAATTCACTTTCTTCCTTTTTGAATCAAGTATAAAAGCTAAATATGCCTCATAACCTTTTCACAGAAGTAGTCTTACTTGCATGGTTGATATTACATTAGTCAAAGGACTAGGCTGAATATCATGCTCCACTGTTTTTCAACCATCAGAATCTTTGAATACAATTATTTTCAATCCAAAATCAACTATATCTTGGTGTTTGGACAACCAATCCATGACCAAGATCAAGTTAAATTCATAGAAAGGTAGTTCTATTAAATCATCAGTAAATTGTTTCCTATAAATCATAATAGGACAGTCTCTATACACTCTATTCACATATACGTTATGGCCCAACGGACTAGTCACATGTATATCATAGACTAGTCGATTTATTGATAACATCATACCACACACTCTCCTAGTGCAAATGTATGAATGGGTGGAATTGGGATCGATTAATGAATGCATATCAAGATTAAAGAGAGAGAAAGTACCAGCTATAACTTCTGGGACATCTGGTTCCTCATAAGCCTTCATAGCATATGCTCGCGGTCGACCAACTATTGCTGCAGGACGATTAACAGACTCAGATGTTGTACTTATAATGGCTCTCAACTGGCCTAGTCCACTTTTATTTCTACCTCGTCCTCTAGATGTCATAGGTGCATTGGATACCCTTCTACTCTCTTGGGATGCGATAATATGTCCCGAGCTTTGTGAAAAATTACTCATCAAATGGTCTGTACCCCCACATTTAAAACAAGTCCTAGTCAACCACCTGCACCTGCCCCAATGTCTCCTGGTATAATGTAGGCACTCTAGTGATCCATCTCCTTGTCTAATTGAAAAATCTCTACCAGAATTAGTTGTTGTGAAATGTCTTTGACGTCTTCCTCTGGTGGCTTGGCTATAAACTGATTCTGTTGGGGACGCACCCTACAAGTCTAGGGTTCTCTTACCTGAAAGTGAGTCACCTCTAACAAAACTTCTCCTTTGTGTCCTTTCTCTCTTGGCTATTTCTTGTTTCTCTACTTTAATAGTTGCTTTAACTAGCTAATAATAACTCACCTGTTATAGAGAAGTTACCGCCACTAGATACTCTTTAATGGAATCATTTAATCCATCTTCAAATTGTCAATATCAGAAAGGCTCTGTTAGAATTGGCTTTAGAGCATACTCGTTGGGCCGACTGAACCCCTTTTCATACTCAGCCACATTTAACTTTATTTGTCTCCAATTTATGAACTTCTTCCATTGAGCAGCTTTATAGGCTTCTGTGATATATTTCTTTTTAAACTCTTGGATAAAGAACTCTCAGGTCGGAGGGTTAGGCAGTTGAGGATGAAGTAGAACTAACTTTCAACAATTATAAGTTGTCCCTTGTAAGAAAGAGACAGCACATGTAACCATTTTTTCAGGTGGATACTTGATCTCATCCATGACCCTTTGTAAAAGATTTGAGTCAATGGGTAATCATTTGTTCAAGACAAACAAACATCCATAACAAGCATAGCAAATAAAGTCATACCATGCATACATATCCAAAATCAAATCTTTTTGTAGTGTTACCAAGAAAAATATGAGGTTAAGTTCTTCATTTAATTACTCGAAGAAACATTCAACTTGTCAAATTCAAAATAAAATCCAACTTCCTATGGTTTGACATTCTCAAGAAGACATCTTTCATCATTGAACAATCATGAAAATACTACATCACTTTGGCAAATTGTGTATTATCGGCCCCGAATTCCTGTATCACATCTAGCATTTGCATGACGTCAACATATTCTCAGTGTCGTGCAAATGCAACAACACTATCTCCAATAGAAGATTTTGATCCCATCATCTTTTTCTTATATAGTTCCATCATCTTCCTCGAATTTTCTGTTATTAATTTCATCAGGTCTTCAAATAGTGATGACCTCTTGTTCTTACCTTTCTTTATCATCGAGGATTTCCTTTTCCTCGTACTTGGACCAACAACTTCTTCATGCACCCTGTTTGATGATATCTCTTCTTCATCACCAATTCTAAAAGCTGTATCATCACTAAATGAGGGTATTTTTATTGAAGGATGCACGTGCACGCCTGTTGTAGTAGTATCTCTAAATATGACAAATAGGTCTTAGTATTCCTTAGAACATCTTTTCTTAAACCTAAGAGTTATTTTGTGCACCTGAAATAAAAGAGCATATATAATTAAAAATGATAAAGTGTACAATTTATTTAAAAACAATTATATATTATATACCTTAAACAAGTTTTCCCAACTTTCAGGTTCTAAAAAAAAACATTGATTTTCTACAATCACTTCCCCGGTAATAAAGTTGTATCAAATACCAGTTTCTTCAATTAGGTTCTTGAAGTTTTCTATACGCGCTCTCATATCATTATACTTATTCTTCAACCGTGTTTAGGAATAATCCTTACCATATTTAATTTTTAAACTAGTCTTGATGTTTTTCCAACAATTTTTAAAAAATATTATTGTCGTTTTGTTACCCTTTTGTACTTCCTTCACCATAATTTTGATCAAATATCTATTTGATTATTCCACACCCCATCATTATTACTTATATTAACGCAATCATTAGAATTATTGAAATTCCTATAATCTTCCGTTTATACAAAATATATGCAAGTAATTAATTGATTATAAATAAGACACTCCTTTAACGAAAACAATTAATCATGACAACAGCCAACACACATACTTCTGCAAGTATTACAATTAAATAATCTCTAAATAGCACCAAAGAGGTATAATTAAACCACCAATCATGATAACAAATAGAAAAATCAAGTCCTGTCTGCATGTTGAATCCAATACTTCTTAAAGCAGATAAATCAAAACAAACAGAAAACCCAATACACCTGCATGTTGAATCTGACACATCTTAAAGTAGAAAATCAAACATCTGAACCACAAATCATAACCACATTTGGACATATCCATTGGAATAGAAGCATGAAAAAAAAGCAGAAATTAATAACCAAATCTAAAAAAAGAAAAAGAAGTAGGAATGCCTAGATCAAAGACGAATCGAAGTGTACCTTTACTACACTTTCCTTGTTCACTAGTGGACAGTAGCTAGGTTTAGGCTGACGACGGAGGAGGACCCATATTAGAGATGAATTTAAGGGTTCTACTCGCGATGTAGATTGGAGAGCTGCTTCTCCAAAGCCCATGGGTGATCGATGAAGAACGCTGTCTACTTCGATGGACCCCTCAACAGCTATGCAGCAGACAATCAGTGGTGGAGGTATGGCGATGGCTTGAAGATGTAATCAGTTTCAGTGACAATGATGTGCTTCACTGCTTCGGCTTGAGAAGGAGAAGAAGGGTCTCGGCACCTTGTTTTTGTTGCCTTTTTTGTTTTTTCCTTTTCTTTATCTGTTTTGGTAAATGTTTTCAATCGTTGATATATTCTCCTATTTCTCTTTATTTTCACAACGCAAAATCAAAACAGAACCAAACACGTTTTTTTGGGCATTAGTTTCTGTGAAAAATAGTAATACGTACCGTTTCCAAACATGAAGCGTTGTTTAGTATGAATTTTTATTTTGATTTTTAGTTTCTATTTTTTTAAATATATAAACAAAAAATAATATAAAAATTTAAAAATACTAATAAAACACAAAAATCTAGAAAAATAATATATTAACACAAAAACAAAACATAGAAAAATTGATGAAAATACATTAAAAAAAAAAAACAAAGTAAGCATCCCCTTAATTTAAAATTTCACTTGATTTGTTTTTGATAATTCTTTATTATATAAACATAAAGCTTCTTCATATAATATAATCTTATAAATACTATACTATACTAATATCAAATTTAGTTTTAATAATAATTTTTTAAAAATATAGAATAATATCTAAATTTTATAAATTTTATAAAATAATTTTTCAATATATTATAATGTATAGTTTTAAACTTTACTTTAATCAGTATAAAAAAATCAACATTTAAGTTGAAATATTTTATTTCGTTATTAAAGAAAGTAAATATAGCATTCTTACGTTTTATTTTGGATTTAGGTTAATAATAGTCTCAATTTTGTGTGGGATTTAGGTTATCATTAACTTAGCTCATTTAGATTAAACCTAACCTAACTAAATTAATATAAAAATTAATGTTAAAAAACCTAATTACCTTATTCCATCTCCTATGTTGCACATCTATTTGGAGATCTTTAATTGCATTCTTTCCCTCTATCTTCCTTTCATAGTTTTCATAACTGACAAACATTTCTCCAAGCCACCACCATTTTCCCGTTATTAAGAATTTAAGATATTGTTCTTCCCTCTTTCCTAATCTTGCTGCAGCCACCGTCATTTCCTTTCCACCTTCACTTTATTTGTCAATTATAGATCTAACTGCTTAAATGGAGATATGCGGCATTAAGGGGAACAGAAGCTAGAAGTAAATGTTCAATTAAGTTCTAATATTACCAGTCCTTAGTGTATAGGTTGATATCGTAAGCCGATATTGATATCTGCCATTTCCATTTTATTTTTTCAGTTAACACAAAATGGAACAATATTCATATCCTTGATATAATAACGGAAGGTTCAACATTTTAACCTTTAAAATTAATATTAAAAAGTCTCTAACATTTAATAGTTTTTAAAAAGATGATAATATTTATAAAATGTTTATAACGTAGAGAGATCAATTTTGAAGGCTACTATTTAGATTTAGATTTATATTTATATTTAGATCAGATCTCAATATTTCATGTAATTTAAACTAAATATTAACTTTTTAAAAGTTCAAATTAAATATTAAGGTTATGATATTTTAAAGTTTAATTTGAAGTTTCTAAGTGTTAAGATTTAATTTGAAAGTTTTTAAAATGTTAGATTTTAATTTAAAAGTTTTAAAATTTTTATGTCTAACATAAATTTAGATGTAAATGTTATGGTTTATATTGAATTTTTTACCTATTAAAAAATATTATAAAAAATGTAAAATATTAAAAAAAGGTTTTTTAAATGATGAAATCTAGTTTTTACCACGATTTTGTATCTAATTGATAATATAGTAATTTTAAAGGGTAAATTACACAAAAAAGATCCTCAACTCTGTCCGATTTTATAGTACTATTCAAAATTAAAGAACAAGTGATAAGTAAATGCATGACCTTTCAATTTGTTACAAAAGTAGCCCACTGTTACACACTCTATTAACTTTTTTGATATGGCAAATAGCTCAACAAATAGTGTGGTCAAATGTCCTACACATGTAATTTACAACTGGAATTATTATCTTATGTTTAATCATTTATTGACAAACATTATTATTCTTTTTTTATGTCATTTTTGTTAAGAATTTTTACCCTAGGTTTCGCCGTTCATTCATAACTTTGCCCTATTTCTTCACCATCACTTAAGACCTAATGACTCACCACTCGTCGATTTATCATCGCCTTGCATAATACAGAAGAACTTGTCACCCTTCCTTGTTTACTTCATCCCTCTTCCTTATTTACTTTGCCCCCTTCCTTTGTCGTTACATTGCTGTCGACTCATCCCTTTCCTTTGTCGTCATTGTTAAGCAGTAGGAGCCCAAACTAAAATTACAAAAACTATAATTTCCTTTGTATTGTTTTTTTTCTTCTTATGTTTGGTGCTTATTGTTATTCCAAGTAATGTTTTTGATTGAGTGATTATGACTTTTATCTCTTTAAATGCTTTTACAAGAACATTACTTGTAAAATTTTCTAAGTTGGTGAATTTGACAGATTTTGCATTTGATTCTTGTCATGAGAACAACTGTGTGTTGAATTTAGGTTTGTAACTTTGTTTCATTTTTTTTCTCTCTTTCATGGTTTTATGACATAAATTAATGATTTCATAAAACATCAAGAATTTGCTAGCTTTTGCCACATAATATGGGAATTTAACCACTAAGATAGTTATCAAAGAAATCAAGCACATGCAAATTAATCAGTTGCTTTAATTAACCAGGAATATAAATAATGCGACTAGTCTTATACAAACTAAGATACTCTAAACTACTAAGCATATATGTTGGAGAATATTCATGCTTAGTAAATCTATTACATGCAAGGTTAAGGCATTTGGGTTTTTGTAGATCAAAAAGACCAAAAATTTACCTACTCATTTAGTTATAAGAGATGTTTAGATGTACCAAACTAGATCAATTATAGGTAAGATTGAACTATACCTGAGATATGTGATCCTAAAACTAGCAAATTTATTGATTTAAGTTTGTGACTTTGTTTCATTTATCTTCTATTTTATGGTTTTATGACATAAATTCATGTTGAATTTAGGTCTTAAAAGGAGTTGGTTATTATCCTTTAACATAAGTTTTACATCATGATAGGGTAAACAAATCAAAATTATAATACAAATAAATTAATTTATCTCTTAATCATAAAAAGTAGGCATTTGTTATTAATAATGTTATATATGAAGCTCACTTGGAATTGTAATTTATAAGTAAAAATAAACAAGGATATGACAAGGAAGTTGGATCTTCTTTTTCATATTATGTTCACTTAAGCTATAAACTGACGTTCCCCATCTTTTCTGTTTATTTTAGATATTGAACATTGAATATGTCCATTATGCTATTAATAGTTTCTGTAAGCCCTATGACACCTAAAAAGGGGGTTCAATTGAATGTTTAAAAAATTTCTTTTCAAATTAAAACACTTTAAACACCTTAAGACAATTTCAATTAAATGAATTCTTTAACCAAAATTCAACCTAAATGATATGTCAAACTTTATGCCAAAATTAAACAAATTTAATAAATCATAAATAAAACACAAATGCATAAATATAAAGAGAGAAGGGAAAGGAAGAACATCAAGATTTATAGAAGTTCTCCTACGTCAAAAATAGACTACGTCCTCTTTCCAACTACTTGTTGGAAATTCACTAAAAATCTAATCTTACTTCAATTAGGTGAAGAGGAACCCTTACAACAATCTTGATAATAAGGCCAAGATGAACTTTTACAACAATCTTGATTCTAAGGTTAAGAGGAACCTCTACAAAAATCTAGATTCTAAGGCCAAGAGGAATCTTTACAATCTTACTTTAGGATAAAGAATAATCTAATCCAATCTTATTCTAAGGTCAAGAGAAGCCTATACAACAATTTTGAATTCTAAGAGTCGAGAGGACCCTATCAATTTTGCTTTTCAATAGGTGAAGAGTAATCCCTTACAATTCAATCAATTTACATAATTTTTATCCCTTAAACCAAACCCTAAACTTAGGCTACCAAAGTCTCTACTTAAGCTTATATACCTTATCAAACCTTGATCAAATTTAACATAAGATAAGGGCTCAAATGCAAGAAATGATGCCTTATGCTATGTCTAACGCACATACAAGGCCTAAAGTAATCCAATTCACAATCAAATATTAATGAAACTCAAATCTTTTTTAATATAGGTCAAGAGCAACCTATCCAATCTATTTTAAATATAAAGAGTAGCCTTAACTCAATCAACAACTATACAAATTCAAATCCCCCTAAATATGTAATCAAAAGCACACCTTTTATGTTGTTTCTCTAATGTTCATGCAATAAACTCAATTATGAAAATTCTAGAGTCAATTAAACAACTTTTCAGGTCTCATAACACATTCATAGATCATAAACAAATAAATTTATCCAACAACAACACAATTATAGCAAACAATATGATTTAATCTATATGAAAATAAATTGTCAAAACATGCACTCTATATGTTTCAGCCTATATATATATATATAGATTTAATCAATCAAATAACGCAAAATAATTACTATAAACCTACTAAAACCTTAATCTATATGTTGACAACAAATCGCCGTAGTATACACAATTTTAAAGCTTCAAACAGGCAAATTAATCTAAGACTAAAGTAGAAAATATTAAACCTGGACAACTTTAGTGTGACTTTCAAAATAAGGCTTAAACAACCAATATAATGAGTTAAAAATCAAAACAATAATACTCATAATCTCCTAGTACCTTAAGAAAACTAAAAAAATCAAATTTACATAATAAAAAAGGGTTTTAAAAGCCAAATCAAATTGAACAAAGATGATGCACAAAAACTAGACAATTTTAAGGTTTCTGTATTCTTAGACATCAAACAAATGTTTTGAGTGTTTAAAAATCAAAGTAAAAGCTTTTCTACACCCTTGAGACTTTAAAAAACTTGTGATGATGATTTTGAAGTAAAAGAAATTGATTTGTATGCTTAAAAATGAAGAACACTGAAATTGAACCACAACAGAGACGATTTTGGTGTAGAGAACTTTGAAAGCTTAAATCTAATGAAATAATAAATCAAAAAATTAAATGAAAGCTTTATCAACTTCTTCTATGCCTAAACTAACTAGAGACACAAATTTTACACACTTAAAAATGTATTTAAAACAAGAAAAACAAAGATGAACGAAAATAGTGCAAAAACTAAAGAGAGCTTGAATGTTTGAATGATTTGAACTTGTAATTTTTCAAGGGTTCTAAACTTGATAAAACAACTTAGGAATGATATTTATAATTTTAGGAAGGGCTTAGAGATGTTGGTTAACAAAAACTAGCCTTTTGAGAGATTAAAAAACTATTAAGACCGAAAAGCAACGAGTTGTTACAGGTATACGATGACTTCTGGAAATGGGAGCAATAAGGGGGTCTTAAGCCCGCCATTTATATCCTGTTAGCCCACCGTATTTGGTCCAGAAAAGCATAAACACTGCTAAAAACAAATCCAAATAATTGCAAGCAATTTCCTAACATAAATTAACACTTCAAACAAGTTTTAAAACATAATTCAAGTTATTTGAATCATCAAAACAGTTTAATTAACACAAAAATAAGAATTACCTTGATTATGGACACTTTTCATTATTAAAAAACTTTAAAAGTTTTCAAATACTCCATAAATCTTATGTAAACCAAAATTCGCAACACAATTGTATTCAAACAAATCCAAACATACTTAAGCAACAAGCAACAATTTAATTCACTTAAAATCATCAGCAAGCATACACCAAAATAATTCATCATATTTATACTTGATTATCCAACATTTAGCCTATATGCATTCTAATTCAATTTCTAATATGGAAAATATCATAATCAAATCCAATTGATTACTAAAACTATAATTCAACTCTTATATGCCTATATGCAAATGTAATATACAAATGTGAGAGCCCTTTTTAAGTATTAATTAAGATCAAGTTTAGGACACTTACATTTTAAACCCTTTTCCTAAACCTATCCAAACTTGATCTTCATTCTCTTGATCTTCCCTCTTGATCATGACTTGATCTTCAATTCTTATCCATTTTTGATCATCCAATGTTTGAGCTCTTCTACCTTAAGCTCCATAATTATATTTTTGCACTTTAAACATTAACTTATCTTATAAATACATAAAAAAATTTAAGCATTAGTAATAATAATGTTTTGTTATCATCAAAACACATGATCAAAACCCCTTAGTTCAATAGTTTCAAGGTTAGTAGTTAAGCGAAATAACATAAAGGAAGTTGTTTGAATTTGAGCTTATCTCCCCTTAGGTTTTTTTACTTTAATTACTTACAATATGGGTGGAAATAAAGTATATTTATGTTTTGTTACTCATACAAATGGTATATATTGGATATAGGAAGAGTGTAAAAGTATTGTTAATAGATTAAAAAATGCTATTTATTGCTGTTTTGAAAATTTAACAGAAGCTAAAAGATTTATTCTCAATTTTTCCAATAGATAGCAATATATTTAACGATATAACAAATTTTTATATTTTTTGTTCCAGTTAAGTTCTCTATATAGATTATATTTCATTTAAATGGTTATAATTAATATATATATATATATATATATATATATTAAAATTTTGATTCCTTATATTGATTGCCCATATTG
>JAOXYD010102066.1:0-11702 GCA_028565735.1 Pinacopodium congolense | reverse complement strand
CTTATTTCCAGCTGACTCTGGAGAACCCAGAGGAAGAAAAATATATAGTGGGGGATGGTCAAGAGCGGTGGAAACATTTCTGAATCTTCGTTAGGACAACTAGGGGACCAATTCTTATGGATGAAACATAACATTTAATCCAACATTTGATAGTTTCGCCATTTCTGTTTAGTGGGGTATTAGAGACGCGGTTCACAGTATTATTTATTTGATATTTTAAGATTATGGCTGATGACGTCGTCGATCGTATACATCTCAAGCTCTTTGCTTAACTATGACGTAAACACACGCAGTTTATACATTAAAAAAAAAGTCTAGTACATATGAAATAAGATTGTTACTGTAGCTGGGGTTCATAAATTCTCATGTGCAAATGCAATATAATTCGATAAGGACTTAGATTAGTTGGGAAAAAAGGACCGACTAGAATATGTCTTGAGTCGACTAATGATGCATTCTATGGCGCCGGCTCAAAGTCTTTTGCATTTAGTACGTTCAAACATTGAACTTAAGGGAGTTGTTGGCATCAATTACTTATATTGAACTGGCTAAGATGAAGGAGTCACTTCAAAGCTCTCAGCGTCTTCTAAAGTATCGTCCCTCATAATTGAACTTTTTTTTTCAGTAGCTTGTGAAGATGGTATAAACTTACAATACGAAATATCTGTCATTGGATAATTAATAGCTAATACAATTGACTAACGGATATACAGAACGTTGGTTGGCTTGAGCAAATGCATTCCCACTATTGGTTCATGCGAGGAGAAGAATTATTAAAGTCAATGCGAGTTGCTTCATGCCTCTCAATGACTTCTATGTTATTAATGTACTCTTATCTATGGTTTATGTTTGCATAATCTTCTAATTATCGCTGGGAAAAAATCAAGTTACATATAAATTTATTCAACTTTTTATTATTATGTGACATAGATAAATAATTTAAGACACTATAAAATATTATTAAATCTGTTCCCCCTCCTCTGCCTATTTTTTTATTTTTTCTTATCATGATCAACGCGTAATATTTATTTGGCGTGTTGACCTCTGCGTCTTAGAGAAACTGTACTACTGAAGTTCAGAGCTCCGACAACTGCTTACTATTGATTGATAATGCAGAGTTCAGTCTTTCCTTTCTTAAGAAAGATTCAGGTACTAAATGTTTAACCACGTTAATGTCCTTGAAACGAATTTAACTCCATGAAATTTGCTTGAGAACTACTAAAAAAATCACAAATAGCTAGAATAAAAGACAAAAAGATTAGAAATAGGGCAGTTTATACAGAAACTAAATGTGAAAGCTAACTTGTGTGTAACACATTGTACTTCTGTGCATCAGTAAGTCTTTAACAAGAGGAATAAACGTAGTTTACGGTTACAACGTCTAAGCCGATTCCTACGAATCTTAAAGACATGACAGGATTAGATAGACCATTAACCATCAATGTAGGTAGGAGGGATCACGAAAAATGAATGGAAAGTGCCTACATACAGCCATCGATTCCAGTTGCTTCATGCATGTAAAGCACTGTTTTATCATGGTTTGTGTTAGTTTACGTACTTACAATTAATCTGTTAGTTGGAATTACGTATATGACAGGATAATTTTTTATTTGATAAAAGTATTGTTTATTTTCATAGGCTGTCAATTATATTTAATAATTAATCGATAAATAATTATTATATATTAGAAATTATTATGAGATTATAATTATAAAATTTAGATTGCATTGTTGTATTATTTTTAAGATATTCATAATCGTAATTTCATTAAGATAAAGTACTAATAAAGCAGCTAGATTAGAATACGTTATGTTTCTTTTTTATGAATAAAGTAATTATTCTCATAGAGTAAAGTGTAGAGATATTTAAACAAATGTGTGGGTATTTATTAAAGAATAAGTTTATTAAACTGACTCAATCTTGAGGATCTTAAATGGAACATTATTTGTGTGATTGTAAATTTCTTCATTATGATGATTGTATAATTAATCTTTAAACTTAAGATTACCAAATTTATCTCATCTAGAAATTACTATTTTTTTATGCTACTTATAGTCTACTCTTTAGAGTGGGTCAATTGTAATATTTTGATATAATATAAATTATAGAAGATAGTTATATGAATCAATCGAGGATTCATTACCTTAAAGTAATTAGAAAAAATATTCTGCTATTTTTAATTAATGATGATTTGGGAATTCTCTTATCAAAGTGAATTGAAATTCGAAAAAGAATTTTTAAATATCATTTATTAATTAACAAGAATGAAAATAACTAGATGATATAGAGTAGATGCTAATTCTATACTTTAATTACAATTTGAAAATTAGATGATGAAATGATCAAATTATACACTATAACTATGCATGGACAGGTTAGTCAAATCATATTAACATTCCTAATATGTGGGGAGATCATGACATGTTGATGTCAATCTCGATCTATGATCACAAATTATTTAATTGAAGAATTAAAGATGAATTAAAAGAAGTTTTAATTTATCTAATCTTAATTATGAATTATAATTATAATTTATAATCATTGCCAACATATTAGAAATTTAATGGGTCACATATATAAGTTTATTAAAGAAGACCAAAATTTAATTAAATTGGACATAATTGTAAAGTTTAAGAAACTTTAGAGTCAAATATAAGATATTTGATTAAATTAAAATTAAATTATAAACAAATTAGAGTTAGACTTTATTTATAATTTATATTTAATTTTAATATTAGGAAAATATAATTTTTGCTCTATATAAAGGAGGCAACCTTAGGATCACTAGAATAACTTAATCTTTTTCTCAAAATTAAGTTTTGATTTCTAGTTTAATTAATATGTAGATACTGTTAGAGGCTGAATACTTTTTCTTTAACGACTATGATTGATGAATATGAGAAGAAATTGCTTTCAACAGGAAAGTAATAATGAATTTTGTCTAAAACCTTTTAATTTCTTATTTTTGATATAAGTTAAATTTTTTGTTAAAGAGATTCTGTAAGAAACCTTAAAATTTTTTGTCGTTCTTTCGATTGGATCAAATGTTAGATTTCCTAACAGTGGCATTAGAGCAAGGTTTTAACATATTTAGCATGATTCAATATGCTTGATTGTTATTGATAAATTGATGATTTATACGCAAACATTGTATACATTTTGATATGAAAATGTTCACAAGTTTAATGCCTATGTTTTGCCTGAGTATCTGCTATCTTTATGTTCTATGAAATGAGTTTTCTAGAAGCAATTTTATGCATGTCTTGTAGCCTATGTTTTATATTTCTAAAAATCGTTTATGAATTATAGTACCTCTCTCTTTTTTGATCTTTCAAGTTTTTAGTTAAATGTTTTTTTGGTAACTTGGTTTTTGTTTATGGAAACAACAATAACATTTAAATTTGCAGCTTTAATCTCTGGATTTGCTTTTCTTATGCACTTCTATCCCTCTTTTGCTATTTCTATATTTGGATTTGTGTTTGAATTTTCTGGGTATTGTCTAACTCAGACTAATGGCCACTAATTTAGTGGTGATGCTGTTAGGTGTGAGGAGTGGCAACAAACCTAAGGTCTATTTCTGTTGTTAGTTTGATTTGTTAAATTTAGATAGATGAAACCCACATATAGAGACGAGTAGCGAGGGTGGAGCACAAGCAGAGAGAACCAAGAAAAACTAGAAAACTAGAGAAAAATAGGCAGTAAGGAGAGGAAGAAGGGGCAGGTGGGGAAAGCGCTACGCATAGGCACAACATGAGTCACACACAGTGCACTCACAGAAAACACTACGTGTTAGCAAACCCCCTTTCAATTTAAAAAAATTAAAACAGTTTTAATTTGATTAAATTAATTTTTTAATGAGATTAAGGTTAAATTAATTTGACGTACTAATAAATTTAGAAATTTGGTTTTCTAATGGTTTGAAAATAGTTTTCAAAGGGCTTTATCTATTAAAATTTTTTTAGAAATTTAATTTAGTTTTTTAAGAGTTAAATTATTGAATTAAATTAATTATTAAATCAATAATTAGAATCAAGCAAAACATTATGGTTATCTTTTATAATTAGATTATGTTAGATAAAATTGATATAATGAGATTATATTAATTAAGATGAGACTTAAAATTTTAAACCCTCTTTAAAATATTAAGTACATGTTTAGAATATGATTTTTACCTTCCATTATTAGAGGATTAATCCAAAATTCTATTTATTTTTATGTTTTTAAGTACACTTAAGGTCACTTTAATCTAAGTATGTTTAGTCTTATAATGATGGATCCTACTTAACTCAATTTGTTGATTTGGATAAGCACACTCATGGTCATATGAATTTAGAGGTAGGATTAGGAATAATGTATAAGATATATTTTAATAAAGAGTTGTCACCTCGTAGATATAGGAGTTATATAAGATATGATGGATAAATTTTATCTACTTAATTTTAATTTTGTTAGTTTGTTAAGTACATTCAAGATCAATTAAGTTAAAATAGAATCCTAATTTACTAAAAAATTATGTGATAATTTCTCGAATTAATAGTGAGGGCCATTAGTTTATTTAAAATGGTGGGAGTGACTAAATTTTATTAAAATCCTTAATTATTGATTTTTATGACATAAAACTAATACTCACTCTTTTTGTATTTTTAGATGTTGAATATTAGTACTAATTTGTCTCTGATGAGTATCTTAGATTCTCATAAGCTGGTTGGATCCAACTTCTCTAACTAGTTTTGTAATTTGAGAATTATTCTCATACAAGAGAAGAAATTATATGTTTTTGACACTCCAATTCCACCTAAATTGCTTGAGATGTAGCTGATAATGTTTGGGAGAGATATCAATTTCATTTAGATGATGATGAGCAAGTAGTACGTGTAATGTTAGCTAATATGTCTCCTGAACTTTAGAGGCAGTATGAAAATATAGATGCTAGATCCATGATACTCTATTATGTGCAAAAGGCTTAGGTTAGAGTGGCAAAGTTTGCTAATGCTCTCAAGAATAAGAACGATAAGGGCATTTATTTCTATTGTAGGGTAGATGGACACTGGAAGAGGAACTATAAAGCCTACTTTGTTAGCTTGAAGAATAAGAAACTAAAGGTAGCTTCATCTTCAGATATGCTTATGATTGATCTTTCTACTTCTATTTTTCAGTCTTAGGTATTAAATATGGGATGTAGATCTTACATTTGTAATAATGTGAGATAGTATTGATAAATAGTAGATCATTGCGTAGACTTGAGAGTCAGTAATAAAGCACGAGTTGCTACATTAGCTATAGAAACTTGTACTTTAGCTTTGCCTTTTGACTTTGTACTTAAACTCAATAATTATTATTTTATTCAAGTTATTACTAAAAACATCATTTCTATTCTGTGTTTAGACATGAGTGGATTTATATCTATGATTAAGAATAAAAGTTGTTCTTTTTTTATAAAGATAATGCTTATTATGGATTTGTTACACTTATCAATAATTTTTATGAAGTAGATCTTGAAAGGCCGGTCTTCAACATAAATAGAAAAAAAAATTAAGTAACATAAATCTATCTTATTGTCGCATTGTAGGTTAAGTCATATTAATAAAATAAGAATCATAAAGTTACATAAAGAAGGACATTTAAATCCTTCTGATTATAAAGCATATGAAACTTGTGAGTCTTATTTGTTATGTAAAATGACCAAGTTACCTTTTACTAGAAAAGGAAAACGTGAGTTATTATAGCTTATATATTTGGATATATGTGACCCTATGACTACTCCAGCAAAAGGTGGATATACTTATTTCATTATGTTCACAGATGATCATTTGAGATATGATTATGTGTATTTACTGAAATAGAAGTCTAAATCATTTGAAAAGTTCAAATAATTTAGACTTAAGATAGAGAAACAAATTGGTATCAAGATACTTAGATCTGGTCAAGATGGTAAGTACTTGAACCATAGGGTTTATGGATTACTTAAAGGAGAATGAGATTATCTTATAGTGGACTTCACTCGAAACTCAACGACACAATGGAGTATTTGAAAGGAGAAACCGAATTCTATTACATATGATACATTCTATGATGAATCATGCAAATCTTCCAATTACCTTCGGAGAATAACTTTAAGACTATTACTTACCTTCTAAATAAGGTTATATCCAAATCAGTTGACAAAACACTATATGAGATATAGAATGGTAGTAGACGAAAATTGTCATACTTAAAGATTTATGGATAAGCATGATGTTTATATGAAGCAAGCGATGTTTGATAAATTTCAAACTAAATCAAATAAGTGCAAGTTTATAAGATATCCAAAAGAGCGTTTTAGATATTAATTTTACCATCCTTTAAAGTAAAAAGTCTTTGTTTCAAGACATGTTACATTCTTGAAACGATAATTTATTCTTAAAAAAAATAGTGGGAGTTAGGTAGAACTTGAAGAAGTTATTAAAGAGCTGTAAATTAGCATCCAAGAAGAACATGAACCTCAAATTGATATATCAAGTGTACAGCCGATAGTTCAAGAGACATATATTCTACAACACACTAGTAGAATATGTCTCACCCTCCTATTAGATTAGTTCTACATATAGAAAAAAAAAGAGTGATAATGTATCGCTCATAGATGATAAGCCTACAAATTTAAGAAAATAATATCAAACATTAATTCTTTAAAATAATATGAAACTATGAAATTTGAAATGAAATCCATGTACACTAATCAACTATGAACTTTGGTAGATGCACCTAAAAGTATTGCGCTTATTACGTATAAGTGAGTTTTTAAGAGAAAAAAAAATATAGATGGTAATTTACACATGTAGAAAGCCATGCTAGTGGCAAAACATTATAGATAAAAGCAATGACTTAAATTTAATAAAAAAATTTTACTAATGACAATACTTAAATTCATTAGGATCTTATTGACTATTGTTGTCTACAATGATTATAAAACTTGACAAATGGATGTCTAAACGATATTTCTCAATGGGAACTTATTAGAGGATACGTATATGACACAACTTGAGAATTTTTGAATCTAAGGAGTTTCCTGATTGAGTATGAAACTTGCAAAAGTCTATTTACGAACTTAAATAAGCATTATGCAGTTAGAATATCTGTTTTTATGAGACTATAAAGAATTTGATTTTATAAAAAAGGTAGATGAATCATGTGTTTATAAGAAGGTTAGTGGGAGTATAGTTGTTTTATTAGTACTAGATGTGGATGACATACTACTTATAGGAAATAATATATCAATACTTTAATCAGTAAAGATTTAGTTGTTTAAAAACTTCTCTATGAAAGATATAGGAGAAATAGCCTATATTTTAGGAATAAAGATCTATAAAGACAAATCAAAGAAGCTACTTAGATTATCCTTATCCCCATATATAAACAAAGTACTAAAGAGGTTTAATACGAAGAATTTCAAGAGGGGAATCTTATCAATATCGCATGAGATTTCTCTCTCTAAGAGTATATGTCCTTAAAAAAAGAGATAAATAAGATAGATGATATTCCATATGCTTTGACTATTAGATCAATTATGTATACGATACTATGTACAAAAATAAATATTTCTTATACTTTGAGCATAACAAGTAGATATCAAAGAAATCCTAGTGAAGATCATTAAAGGGCTATTAAAAATATTTTAAAGTACTTAAGAAGGACTAAAGGTGTTTTCTAGTCTATAAAGGATGTTCAACCAAGGTGGTTCCAATCATGTGTTTTGATGATGACAAAACATTATTATTACTATTGTTTAAGTTTTTTATACTTTTATAAGATAGGTTAATGTTTAAAGTGCAAGAATATAATTATGAAGCTAAGGTAGAAGAGTTCAAGAATTACATGATTAAGAATAAAATAAAGATCAAAAGTGGTTGATCAAGATCCAAGATCCAAGATCAAACTTATGAAGATCAAGTTTGGGTAGAATTAGGTGTGTCTTAAATTGTAAGTCTTCTTGACCTTAATCAATGTTTGAAAAGGGCTCTCACATTTACATGTCCTATCATGTCATATTTGCAATATTATTTGCATATAGTATTTGAATTGTGATTTTAGTGATCAAATGAATTTAATTATGACTTTGGCATATTAAAAATTATATTAGAATAACATATAGGCTAAATGTTGCATAATAAAGTAGTAAGTGTGAATTTTGATTTATAAAATGTTTCAAAAGTTTTAAAGAATGAAAAGGATTCATAATCAAGGAAATTCTTACTTTTGTATGAACTGAATTGTTTCTATGATCCAAATAGCCTTGATATATATTTTAAAACTTGTTTAAAGTCTTGATTAATGTTAGGAATTTTTTTTATAAAAGATTTGGATTTGGTTTGAAGCTTGTTTTATGATTTTTTGGAGCCAATACAGAGGGCTGAGAGGAAATACAGTAGGCTAAAAGGAAATATGGTGAGCTGTCTAGACCCTTGTATTAGGTCTATTTCCAAAGACCTTCCGCCGTATATCTCATTAGAGACCGTCATATTGGTCCTTGTTACGTAATAACTAGTTTCTTTTTCGGTCTTAATAGATTTTTAACCTCCCAAACAGCTAATTTTTGTTAACCAATGTCTCTAAGCCCTTCTTAACACTATATATATGATTTCTAAACATTTCTATCCTCTCTTCATGCTCTAAAAACAAAATCACAAGATCAAAATCTCTCCAGCTCTCAAACTCTCTCTATTTCTACACTGTCTTTATCTTTCTTCGAATTTCATGTTTTAAATAAGTTTCTATTGTAGAAAATTTATTTTTAACAATTAGCTTAGATATAGATGACTTTGATTAAGCTTGCTTTTGAAATTTTAAGTGATTATTTTTTTTGTTTCAAGCTCTTAAAGTTCCACTTACATAAATTGTTTCTGTTTTGGTTCAATTTATGTGTTCTTCTATTTTGAGCATACAAATCATTTTTCCTTATTTTAAAATTATTATAAACTATTTGTTAAAGTATTAAGAATGAAACAAAGCTTTTAATTTGATTTTTAAGCACTTAAAAATGTTGTTTGAGGTCCATGAACACAAAACGCTTAAAATTGTCAAGTTTTTGTGCAACTTCTTTGTTAAATTCGATTTGGCTCTTAAACTTATTTTTGGTACTGAAAATATGTTGTTTTCAATTTTTTTAAGGTTTTATGAGATTGCTGGTATTTTTATTTTTATTTTTAAGTAATTATATTGATTTTTTAAGCCTTATTTTGCAAGTCAAACCAAAGCTATCCAAGTTTGACATTTTCTTCTTTGGTCGTGGTTTAATCTACTTGTTTAATGCTTTAAAATTATGTTTACTACTGTAATTTGTTGTTAACATATAGATTGAGGCTATAGTAGGTTTATAGTAATTATTTTGCATAATTTTATTGATTAAATTTGTATATAAATAGGCTAAAATATATAAAGTGCATGTTTTAACAGCTTATGTTCATATAGATTATATCAAATTGTTTGAGTCTTTAATTATATTTTTACTGGATAAATTTATTTGTTTATGATATGTGAATATGCTAGAAGACCAGAAAAGTTGTTTAATTGAATCTAGAATTTTCATAATTGAGTTTATTGTATGAGTTTTATAGAAACATTATTAAAGGTGTGATTTGGTTACATAATTGAGAGAATTAATTTATGTTGGTTGTTAATTAGATTATAAGCAACCCTAGATCACACGTAAGCCTGTTACTAATGACAAAGATAAATCCAAAACCTAAGAAAATGAATCATAATGATAATAAAAATACAATAATTTTAGTGTGCATTAGGAAATAAAACATACAATACATTAAATCTTGTCACTGCAAATACTACAGTACAAAGACAATTAAAAATAAAGGAAAGGCATACATAAAGATAGGAAGATTGCAACAGACACGCTTTGGGAGTCACTGGTACGAAGTCGGTGACAACTAATCTGAAAAGAAAATTAGGTTAAGGGGAGTCAGACCTCGCTGAGTAAGCTCATACCGCACTACGATACCCAATGCTATGCGCATCATCATGCATGAATATAAAAACACATACACATCATACACATGCAATCACATCAACCAAACAAATAATCGTGGGGGAAAAATATCTGCAGGACCCTAATCTCCAAAGGTAAAGCCTCACAATACTAAACCTTGAATGAATGTGGGGAGCTAAGCATCACCAATGGCCCAGTCATGCTTTTATGCTCTTATAGTCATAAGGCTCTCTTAATTTAAAAAGGGCTGCGGGGAGTCAAGCATCACTAACAAACCAACCCTCGCTCAAGATATCCAAAAAAAATCATAAACATAACAATAAGGGTTTGACCGGGAGCCAAGTATTAATTAGGATTGGCCTATAATACATCTCAATATCATAAGAAGAATAGTTCTCATAATCATAACTAGTGCGCATTTAGTCCTGATGCATATAGCACGTCCTACAGATTATTTCTTCATCACAACTACAATCAAACACATCTCACATAGTAAAAATATTAATCATGAAATTTTTACTAAACACACATTCAATTATGTAATGATTACCATGCATGTATGCAGTACCTGAACCCATCGTATCCACTCCAATAATTCGATATAGATATATAGAATCGCGATAAAATGAGGACGTGATAATCTATATACATATTCACCATATATATATATGTGTGTGTGTGTGTGTGTCGAGACATGTATATTGATAAGATTGAAATTTATTAAATTGTCATATATTTTTTAATGTTGTTTCAATCTTATTTTATTATTTAAATATTTAATTTGTGTTATATTTTATTTAATGACAGATTTATTGCGATAACATAAATTTTGGGTTAAAGTATAAAGAATTTAAATCAATTAGAGTAAAAGCCAAGATTGTTTTAATTAAAAAAAAAAGAAAACAAAAGAAAAAAAAGTTTAAACTCATCGTTTTGCTTTAAGAGCTTAAAAGGAGCATTCGGACGAAACACGACAACATGTGAGAGGCGAATTAATTTGATTTTATGCACAAAACCCTAAGCCTGGAGTGGGGCTTTATCCGGGTGCTTAGGGACCAGAGGGGGGACAGGTATGCGTTGGTTTTTGGCTGGAGCGGTTTTGCTTGGTAAGAGGAGTCTTAGGGCTGTCTAGATGTGAGGCTTGTGCTTGGGTGAGTGCGTCTGGCGGCTGAGGAATAAAACAGGCAGACAAGGGGACTTGGAGGTCTTGGCTACTGTCCAGAAGTGGGTCCTCAAGTCTTGGCTGAATGGAGAATAGTGGCTATCTTGGTGGAGAGCTTGGGGTCTTCGGCTGCAGCTGTCTTGCTTATAGAGGAGACGACTAGTTGGTGGACAAGTGGCTGCAGCTTGGAGACGCACCACCCGCACCAATGCACTACACCAGACACTTGACCAGGACACCAGACGCTTACTCCAGGACGCACATACACCTGTGTTAAGGAGTTGCTGCACTTGAGTTTATTTTCACTTAATTTATGATTTCCATTATTATTTAGATAGCTTAATTTTGATTATTGCTTGGTTAGTTTATTTTTGTGTTTTAATTTTTTGATTCAAGTTTTAAACATTGTTTAGTTTCAAATATGAATGAAAATTCCAGATTTAGTTTTGATTAATTATTAAGTTGTTTAAGGTTTTATTTTATATACTTTCAATTATTTATTTAGTATTTGGTTCATCTTTGTTTAGTAATTAGCTTTTATGCATGTTCTTAATTTTTAATTCA
>JAOXYD010102055.1:0-11702 GCA_028565735.1 Pinacopodium congolense | reverse complement strand
AAATAGGGATAGAACGACTCCTAATCTTAAACCTTGGTTATCAAATTCCTGCACTTCATCTCAATTGGCTGTTATCATTAGTTTAATTTAATTTAGTTTTATTTTTCAGTTATTAATTCCTGAAATTATTTCTTAAAAAAAGAAAAACCTAAATTAAGTGGTGACTAAATGCAATTCTTGTGGGATCGATATCTGTTCTTGACTACAATTTATGACCCATATACTTGCAGTTTTGAGCGTAAAACTAGTTATCTATTTTGCCCGAACACTCCACTATGAAATCGTTATTATGTCGAGCCTCATACCAGTCAGCGTTCTCTTGGTTCGTAAATCGAGAATGATTGAAATCAGGTCAAGCTTTAAAGCTAGATGCTTGAGTAGACCTCCTAGGTGCCATCTAAATAATTTTTTAAAAATAAACATATAGCATATAGTCAGAAAACTCCAAGAAAAATGAATTTTTTTTCAGAATTAAATGGATAAATATTGGTTGTATTAAAAATTCCAAAAAATTGACATTAAAACTAATTGATGAAATTGGTACCAATAGGAAGCTTATCAAATTTATAACACAATGGTACCAAAATCAAAGCAATTGGAGGTCAGAATGATCTTAAAAATTGAAAAAGAAATTCAGAGAAGATAAATAGTACCCAAAAGGATGTAGAGAAGATTGTGAAATCTAAGTAGAATCTAGCCTAAATGGTGGAATAGATCGATTCAAAATAGAAGGAGCTTCAAATAGACACCAAGAACACGAAATTTGGCTAAGAAATGAAAGAGTTATGGTGGTTCGAAGATAAAAAGGGCAAAAGGGTCGGGTTTGTTGTAAAATAAGGTCGTTGGAGAAGAGGATTGAAGCTACGACGTTTTTGTGAGAATCAGGGAGTTAAGCGAGGGTCTGGGAAGTTAAGCGACGCTGTTTAATTAGTCGCAATTAACTCCCTAAGACAGGGAGTAGAACACGAGCTGGGGGTGCAGTTTTACCCCTACTGTTTGGCTCTTTAGAATCAAATTTCAGTAGAAAAACTCTACAATTTTTCTCTAAATCAATCCTAATTCAATTTCTAATCATTCTAAATGATTTAAATACACAATTGGAACATGGAAGCTTAAGAACGCTAAAACACACTAAAATTAAAAAGAAAGGTCTAAATCATAAGGAAACTAAAGAACTTAACTTCACAAAACTTTAAAACCTAAAAGAACCACAAACAACACTAAATCAAATTGAAAAAACACTTAAATAGCAAATAAAAACTAGGACACAACACAATTAGAGCAAATCATAAAAGAGAACATCTTTAAAGCATTAAAAGGCACTTAACTTAAAAGAAAAAAGACTTAACACAAACTAAGACCAAATAAAAGACTAAAACAAAAACACTTGAAAAAAGACACTATAAAGAGACTTCTAAAAAGATTTTTCCAAAAGAGTTTATAACTCAAAATCAAAAGAATTAGCTAAAGGTTTAAAAGTACTTTAAAGAAAACACAACCAAAAGCACACTAACTTAAACTTAGACCTAAGGAACACTTAATTAAACTAAAAGGAATTAATAAAAGGGTTGGGTTTCCTCTCAACAAGCGCTTCTTTAAGGTAATTTAGCTAGACCTTAAAGTTAGGGAATTTCCAATAATTTAGGTCTTTAAAGATTATAAATTTTTATATTACTTATGACTTTTTGTAAATTATGAAACCAAGTTTGTTTATCAAAAACAAAACTTCTTTATATGCCTAAAATGTTCATAATAAGGGCAAATTAAAGAAATATCATAAAATGGAATTATGGCCTCATGTTGTTTCTAAATACACTTATAAGTATTCTTTTCCTAATTGTCATTGTTTGATAAAATTTAGGCCTAGAATATACATTAAACATGTTTCCAAATTATTGCATATGTATATGAGAAGTATAGGAATGTGTTGCCGATAATGCCTAACATGTGGTCTATATAAAATGTACGATGGTTATGCACATTTTTAAAGAAATTATGCCTATTTTTGTACATGTACTTGCTTTCTAGGTTTGGTTTAGTTACATATATAAAACATGATGGTTTTTCCTAGGTTGTGATCTAGATATTGATACACCATTATAAAATTTTTTCCTAGGAACATGCTTTTCTTCTAGGTTGCCCTTCACAAAGGTTATTTTAGCATTAGTAAACCCATTCTCTTAAATGAACCTTATGTCATACCTATCATTTGAAGTCTTTTGGACTCTAAGCATGCTTTCTAGCTTTTTCTTACCCTTTATTAATTCTTCTAATAATTCCCTGAGAGCATTTACCTCTTCTCTTAAATATTCATTTTCATGCATCAAATTTTCTTTATTATTATGATCAACAACCACACTTTTCGATTCTAATTCATGCATTTGTTTCTTCAACCTAGCATTTCTTAGCCTACTCTCATCCAACAATTTCAAAACATCCTTATATTTGGAAGATATTTCTTCCTCCTCAAGGTCATAAGTTTTAAATATTATAATAATTCATCATATGTCAATTCATTTTTAACATCATCATCATCATTAAAAGAGTGTGAACTAGAAGATACCTTAATTTCCAAAGCCATAGCATAGGTTGGTAACTTCTCCATCCAATTCTTCACTTTCAAATTCATATTGTGGTATATATCTAATCAAATTCAATTAATTATCAACATAAGACCCAGCTAAAGGTAAGGGTACCCTTTATCAATAAGCAATATAAACGACAAGTAATCGAGTGTTGTTTTCTTAAGATACCTACTTGTAAGCACTAAGTCACATAATATTTAATTATTTAGAAAATTCAATTGATAATTTGATAAAAATGTTAAATTCAATAAAAACTATGAATTTAATCTAACATTAGTTAACAAATTAAGACTCTACTAATGAGACAAACTAGCTAAAGTTTTGAATTTTGATGGGTTAATCACTTATAATTTTTAGATATTGGAATGATCTAGGATCTACTTCACTCGGTTGAGACATTAATACTGATAATAGAAATATCTTTTCTCTTTTAAACTCAAATTATTTAATTAATCCATAAACAATTTGGAATAAAAGGCATTAATAACAAGAAGCCTAAACTAAGTTCATTATATTAGGAATCCATACAAAATAATAATAAGAAGCATAACCTAAGTTCATTAGATTAGGAATCCTCACAAAAGACTCTAAAGTTTTATATACTTTTAGATTCAATTGTGTTGCCTAATTGATTTTCTAATAATTAAAATCCATTTAGTGTGGACTTTTAATTATCTATGAGTCTAACTTAGGTGATCAGGCTAAGTAAGATGAATTAATCACTCGATCAGGTAAAAATCATTCACATAATTTATTAATAATCCATCTAATTTTCTAACCTTAGTTAAAACAATTTACACATATATATTCATCAATGAAAACTAAAACATAGTAATAAAATGCTTATTCATTGAATGAAAACAACTATAAAGTCAATATAAATAAAAAAATTATAGACATACAAACAAGACTCGGTCTATCACCATTATTTTTTTATTTTCTCAATACATGGATGATCTTATGAGTCTCAATCGTCAAAATAATCAAAGATGGAAAATTACTGAATGACAATGAAAAAATGATCTAAGCTCTATTATGATAAAATGTTTTTCAAAATTCTAGTGTGTGTTTTTGTATCCCTCTAAGTGGCAGTTAGGATTCTAGACCTAAGAAGCATGAATTGGGATTGAAATCATCTTTTTATCTCATGAAAATCTCACTTTAATATAACAAATTAGGACCACAATGGTAGTTGGGTAGAGTTTTAACAATGCCAATGATATACACCTTGGTTGTACTGTTCTAGAAATTGACTATAATGACAGTTCACTTAAAGTATAATGGCACCATTAATACCTGCCATTAAGGGTTGTCAATTGCACCATGGCTATGAGCAAGGTTGTGAAATTTTTTCAAAAAATTGCACAATTTGTGTGATGACAGTAAGATAACTTGTGGCCTTGTCCTACAATTTTTCTTCAATAAAAACTCTTTGAATGCACCATTTTTACTTTTTTTCTACTTCATTTTCACTCCACAAGCTCTAAAATCTTCACAAACCAATAACTTAACAAAAATAACTCATAATTAGCATGAATATACGCTTTTAATGGGTAAAAAAACTATATATTATGTCTTAAAATTCATGTAAATTACCCATTAACAATTCAGTTGAACTATCCTATGCCATGGCCTTCAATGCCTTCTTCTTCTTGCTTTCATTTTTTTTCTTTCTTATTAATCTTATCATCCTTCTTATTTTCGTTGAGAAGTAGACATTAATTTCTCATTTGTCTCAATTTCCTATATTTAAAACATACAATGATAGTAAATTTTTTTCTTAAACTTATTATTACCTTACTATTTTCTCCTTAAATAGCCTTTCTTTTTCAAATGCTTTATGAACTTCCTTGTAAGGAAAGCAATATCATCATCATCTTCACTTTCAATTAAAGATATCCCCTCATTGTTTATGCCTCCCGTATGGAATTAAATGCTAAATTCTTCTTTTTAGTCACCATTTCCTCTCCCTTGCTTTCTTTGAGCCACATTTTATAAGTGAGGAGTGACCTAACTAGTTCCTTTAAAAGCAAGGTGTTGAGGTTCTTTACTTCTTGAAAAACAGTAACTTTTGCCTTTCAAATCTTAGATAAAGATCTCAAAATTTTTCTTAAAAGCTCAACATTAGAATATGATTTTCCTAAACCCTTCAATTTATTAATAATATCTATAAACCTTGACTACATGCATAAAATGCTTTCATAATGATGCATACGGAATAACTCATATTAATATGTGAGCATTAATACTTTACTCTCCTTCATTTGATTAGTTCCCTCATGTGTAACTTCAACTGTGTACTAAATTTCATGTGCCATTGCACAAATTGATATCTTATTGAATTCATTTTTACTACGTGAACAAAACAAAATATGGATAGCCTTATTGTTTAAGGAAATCAACCTCCTATCCTCATTAGTCCATCTTCTTTAACCTTAGGCATCTTTTGATCATTTATTACCTTTGCGGAAATGTATGACCTATTACTAATTATATTCCATAATTTTATGTTTTTAGCCATAGTAAGAATTTCATTTTTGTTTTCGAATGGAGATAATCATTCTCATCAAAAAAATAATGCACTTATAATGTTTTGTCCTTTTTAAATTATCAAACAAGTCAAATATGCTATATTAGATTGCTTTCTCTCTAATTTCATTAGAAATAAAATGTGCACAAGTGAGCCTTGTTCTAATACCATTTTTAAGTCATAAAAGTACCTAATAGGTGGTATAAATTGGGTGTTCAAAAAATTTTTTTAAGCTAATAACTTGATCCACTTTAACTAATTTCAAGCTATATGCAATCCTTACACCAAAATTCGACGTAGATGATATGCTAGTGCTTATGCCAAATGATCACAAGTTAGATATAAGATAATAACATAATAAACAACAATTAAATAAGTAAAGGAGAGAGGATATATAAGGATTTTTGTAGATGTTTAGTAATAACCTTAATTGCTTACGTTCACTTTATAATAATTGTGTTAGATGCTTCACTATAACTAAAAAAACAAAGTACATATTTTCTTTACATGAAGACGAACTCTTTAGAATCTCAATATTCTTTTTGAAAGGTGAAGAGTAACCATAAGCAAATCTTTTTCAAGAAAAATAAGAGCCTTTATAATGAATCCTAACCCAACAAAATTAAATAGCCTCTTTTATGAGAACACTTATATATCAAAGGTGTTTTACTTGAAAATTCGATATCTAAAGGATCAAAAGCTTAACCAGATGAAAAATATGAACAATTCACTTCTTAAAAGCTTTGAAAACATATTTTATTGGAATGAAAACAACAACTTTACCCAAAATTCAGATTGCATAATGATAGCTTAAAAACGTAAACTATCGAATGCTTTGATATCTTTAATGCTAAAAAACACATTAAAACCTTATAGATATTATTCAACTTAAAGCACGTTTGGTATCACTTCTCGTTTCTGTTTTTAATTTTTATTTTTGTGTATGTGTATTGGTTTCTGTGTTATTTGTTGGGTTTCTGTGCTGTATTAGTATGTTGTCTTTTTCAGTTTCTGTATTATTTTTATTGGTTTCTATGTTTTAAAAAACAAGAAACGAAAACCAAAAACAAAATGGAAACCAAATAAGGCCTTAGATTAGATTTCTTATTGATAGAGTTTACAAGTTTAAAATACCTTGGTTGCATTTACTAGCCATTAGAAATGAAGAAAAATCTATTAGACTGAAAGTTTGCAACTAGCCATGACTTTGTCAATGACTAAAATGGCAGTTCCTTCAAATATTAAGAGTGTTTTTTCCTCTGTTGTTGTTCTTATGAACAAAATGTATGATTACAATTGTGCCATTGATCCCACTATTGTAGACTACCATTAAACACTCGGTATAATGATACTATTGTGCACCATGCATAGTCATTATAAACCATTGTTATACTCCTACAAAACATAAAATTTGATTCAAACATTTTCAAAACAATTTCCTAATACCAAATGTAACTCCATCAAAGTTTAAAATGATCTTTAAGAAGATTATGGATGCCAATAATCTTCAGTTAAGTTCAAACACAAAAACATATCTTAGTTTGTGATAGTTAAAGCTTATTTTTGAAGCTATTGAATCAAAGGAAGTCTCAATCTTATTTTTTATGACAAAAAAACAAGAATTCTACTAATTGTTTGAGTTTTTATGCAAGGTTAAAAGATAGGTACATGTGATGATTGATTCAAAGTAAAAAAACTTGGACTTGGAGACTCATTTTAAAGAAATTGGAAAAATAATTACTATGGAAGCTCCAAGAAATTAGTTAGGTAGTTTAGAACTCATTTGTAAGTTTTGATTTAAGCTTAAATAATCTTTGGGCTATAATTCTATATCCATACATTTTATGGTTTTAAAGTTGCATAAATTCTCATTAAATTAGTCAGTTTTCAAGTTTAAAGTAATTGATTAATTTGGGTTTTCAAATAGTCTTAAATAATGTTTTAAAACTTAGTTGGAATTGCATTTGACTTTAGGAAAAAGGTTTTAAAGTGTTTAAGAATACTTTTTTGTCAAGTTTTGAAGTGTTTTTTTTAAGTCATTAAAGTTAGTCTATAATGTAGGTTTTATGGGGCCGTTATAATCAAGCAAACCACCATTGTAGTTTATGCACTAGACATTAATGATGGTTGCACTCAAAGAACAACAATGTCATCGATCAACATAGAAACCGCTATTGATACTATCTGTACAAATGGTAATTTCTTTTTTAATAAAAATCTTGATGTTCACTCACTTTCAACAACTAGTCAATCATTCTAATGGCTCTTTGACTTCATAACACTATTTCTAAGGGTCCCAATTAATTTTTTAGATCTAAGAAATGTTTGTGAGAGAGAATTGAGCTTACAAAGTGACATTCATCAAAGTTAGTTTCATATGCTTCATCTCTTTCAATCTTTAATCTTCACAACTCTAATATGTTTTTTTATGCTTTCAAGTCACCGTATGTTGTTTGTTTTAGGCTTTCAAGAACTTCATTGATGACATTTTACATTTTTTTTAGAGCATATAAACCCTTAAATTGTTGATCTTTAAGTGAAACACTTTCAAAAGTATATTTTTGTTACTATTAGAGGGATTAATATTTTGTGGGATTAGTTAAACGTGTAAAGGCTCTTCTTTGCCTTAAAAAAATAGTTGTTAAAGATTCTTCTTCACCTTCAACAAAGAAGATTTAGACTATTAAGGATTCTTCTTCACCTATACAAGAAGATTGTACTTGTGATAATGAATTAATAAAATTTATAATAAACAATTAAAGAGAGGACGTAACCTAAATTTAGGTTATCCGAACCTCTATAAAAATTTGATGCATGTTCTCTTCCCTTAAACTCTTTTTTATTATTATCAATTGTACAATTTATTTCATCTTTATATTATTATGCATTGTTATATTGATTTATCATTATATTGATAATTTACTCGTATTGTTATTTCATCTTTATTTATTGATTATTATTTTACTAATACACATTTATCTTATCGTTAATTGCAATATTGACTCTTTTTCATATTTTTGTTAATTGTATGATTGGTTTATCCTTATATCCTTATTATTGGGTTGTTGATTTTTTTTTTATACATATTGTGAACATATATTAGAATATCATTTTAGGATTGAATCTTGATGTAGCGATTAAATATAAGTTGAAATAAATTTAGGTTAATTAAATTTGAGATTAGAAAAAGTTTTTAAAACACTCAATTCATCCTTTTTTAAGACTTATAAAAACTTTTGTTTTTAAACAACTTATAAACATTTCAAAACCATTCTTTTCACTTCAAAGATATTTTACACTAATTTCAAAACTATTTCTAAGGCTGATAGTATTCCAAAAAGTACTAATTGACTCAAACACAAAAATTTACCTTATTCATGCACTTTAAAAATTTTATGTAATCATATATGTAATTTGAGCCCTTACTAAGGCAAAAAGTGCTTTATATATCAAACCAAAAAACATTGCTAAAAGTATAATTATTGTTGCTTTACTACTAATGCAACATATTTCGAGTCGTTATCTAAAGTGGTGTTATTATAAGTATAAGGAGATAAAACTTACTAATTAAGCAATAAAATTAATAGTGTTGCTTTAAATTCTTACTACGTGAACAAAACATCTTTAAACTATTGCAACATTATTGAATATATATAGCAATAATTTAAGTGTTTATAAGACAACGAACTAATTTTTTTAGGCAATGATATCTAATAAAAAAGCAGTAATTTACAATTTTATTAGCAACGGCATATAATAAAGTAAATTGTTCTGAAATAATGAAAAAATATCCTCATATTTATTTATTCATTCATTCAACATGTCTTCATGCATCATTAAAGATTATATGTTCAATTTGATAATAAAAAGGAAACAATTCAACATAAAATAATCTAATTTTTTCCTAATTTTTCTAGTTTAGAAGACATTTTTTTAAAAATTCCTACATAAATCTTTATCTATTCATTCATTCAATATAGCTTCTTCTTCTTCCTATACTGTAACGTTAAAGTTAGTCCCTTTCTTTAATCTTAAACAAGTTTTTATGAGTCTTCAATCTTAGACACTAGCTTGAATTTGGCTTCTTCAAATTCAAGTAATCATTTATTTCTTAGATAAATCGCTCTTGAACCTACCCCAATTTTTTTTTCTACAACTACAAAACATTTAAGTTTAAGAAAGTAGAAAAGATAATAATTAATACACTGAAGGTAAAATTCATGAAAGCATAAGAAAATGAACACATACTTGCATACTCCTTATGAAACTTGTCATTCTTATACCAAGGAGAAATAGAATTCTAAGCTAAAATGAAAAGGAAAGTATGGTAGGCGGTGGGGTAAAGGGATGGGAGAGGTTGTTAACTCCAACTTCCTTTTGCATTAAAATACTTATGTTTGTGTGCGAGGACTACCATATGACAACTAAATGTTTTGCTCCTCCTACCATAAATGGTTTGTAGAACATAAACCATCTAGTGCTTATAATCCATGTTCAGCTTTATATTGTACATAATATTTGTTTTTTGCTCTCCTATTTCAGCAAATAAAGAATAACCTACTGATAAATTCACTCTATCAATACCCAGCATCATATGTTGCTTTATGATTATTGTAATATAAATAAGTAAGCCTTATGGTACAGAAACATCTTATATAACCAAATAAATATGATGATATGCCTATGCCATCACCCATAAGTTCAACAATTACTACATAAACAAGCAGGTCAAATTTTATTTAATTCAAACAGTTGTAAAGCCTATTTGATTTTAATTGGAAAACACCAGCCAAATTATTCCAAATTCATGTTATAGGTTGACAATGCCATGGATGAATCTCTAAATATTTCTATGCCCAGGAATCGGTCCTAATTGAGGAAATGACATAAAATTGATTAAGCAAGGTGGAGCATAATCATGTTAACTAGTATGACTAAATGGATGAACTTGGGGATCATTTAAAGCTTGATGCAGTTTGCATCAATGGAAAGGGGATAATGATATTTATGAAATCATTCAACTCTTGTACAAAAACACATTACATTATGGGGATCATGTTCAACGTATAAAGTAAGTTCATTACCAAGACAATATAATACATCAAATTCATTACTAAAAAAAAAGGAACTATATTGAGGGTGCATAATGCCATCTCTTGTCACGAGCACATGAACACAAAAGTTGGTGAAAAGTTCACTTAATATAGACAAAACCACTAGCAACCATACCCACAAAACATATCCTAAAAATCCTTCCCTACAATAACAGAACAAATGACACTCCTATGTCTAAAAAACCATAGATCCTTAAGGCTATGCTTAAGAAGGCTTAAACCGATTGTTAATCATTAAAACCTTTTATCGAACACTTGGAGAATGTCTTCTTTTTAGTTTTCCATAATAGAGCCAAGATCAAAAGTAGCAAATTTTTTAAATATTTAGACCTCAAAATTTTTATTAGGATTCATCAAACTTTGTGCTCTGTCCTAAACAAAACAATATAATAAAAAGGGAAAAAAAAAAGACCCCAATCGTTGTGTGTTTCGTTGGTTTTCTCGGTAAACAAGGTAAGTGATATATTATAACAAAAAAGAGCTATAGGAGAAGAAGAAGAGAAGAACATAGCAACCAAATCCACGATGAACAGAACATCAGCAATACATTTTGTAAAAGGAGAAATTATGTAGTATTTCAAGCAAACAACAATTAATACATTACAAGTCTACATCGTGAAAGAAGCTTGCACGAAGACTACGCCAAATCCAGCTTTTGACGAGTGAAAGGGAGAGTCTTGAGAGAGAGTGGTCCTGTGTGGGATAGAGAACAAAGGGAGATTGCCAAGGGAGATGGGTCTTATGTGAAAGAGAGAACAAAATTTGGAGTGACTAAGGCAAATAAGTTAAACTGATTAATTTGGGATATTTAATCTATTATTAAATTAATATGATATATATATATATATGTTTAAGACTAAGGACTTGTTTGGTTCAGTTTTTATTTTTGGTTCTTAGTTTTTGTTTTTAATTGTTGTTTTTTATTACTTTTTTTGGTTTTATGTTATGTTTTGTGTGGTTGTTTCCTATTTTTATTTTTAATTGCTACTTCTTTTTTGGGGAAAAAAAGAAAAACTAAAATAGAAGTTAAAATCATGTATAATTCACAATTTTGACCCAAAATTATAGATGAATTAACTTGTGATAAAATGTTTTTACATGTTTAAATTGTACTGTAAAATTTTAAAAAATTAACACAAGATTGTAAAAATAATATTTACACATAACATTAAATATAATTTCATTTGTGCATTATAAAACTCTGACAGAAAATGCCCTTTCATATGGAGTTATGCCCTTATTTAGCATCCTGTTAAACAATGCAATAACTTAATGCCTGTTTAGATGGGTTTATATCAGTAGAGTTTTTATTAGTAGAGCTTTTCTGAGAAGAGTTTTTTTAAGAAGTCAGTTGACTATTTGGTTGTCATTTAAAAAAGAATTTTTTTAAAAGAACTTCATAGAGTAGATTGTTTGGTAACATAAAAATAAAAAGCACTTTTGATTTTAATTATATTTTATTTTGTAATAAAA